>JACEEZ010018559.1:2500-10488 GCA_016584305.1 Chionoecetes opilio
AGGAGAGGGGATGAGAAGAGAAAAGAGAGGAGAGAGAGAGAGAGGAGAGGAGAGAGAGGAGGGGAAAAACAAAATAAATGTGTTACAATATTGTTTGGGTCGAATGAAAAATTTTTTCCCTCCCACCACACAGACAGTAACGAGACATTTGTTTTTACTCCTCCTCCTCCCCCTTCCCCTCCCCCCCTTTTCCCCCATTTTTCCCCCTCCCCCCCTTTTCCCTCCTCCTCCCCCTTTCCCCGAAGGATGCGATTTTTTTGATATGGTAAAACGAAAGTAATTTAAATCGGGGTCCGTGACCCTACAAGGGTAATGTACCTGATTTATTTTTCACTCCGACATGATTGTTTGATTACTGCGATATGGGTTAACTTTTGGCAAACAGGACACAGGAACAGTGGGGCATAAATTTGCAATGTGGGAATCACAAAAAATCGGTTTATTAGTCCCAAATTTAAACAAAGCAAAATTTCACGAAGATCGCAGGGTTAAGCGAAGTTAAATGGTTTGACCTAAAATGGAATAACGCCGAAAACATGTGAATGTATTCACAAAAAACCCCAATCGGTGGGGGAAAAAAACTGTTCCCATGGTAAAAAACTTTTGAATAAAAAAAAGACCATTTGGTGAATAAGAGATCCAACAAATCATTGGCAGAAAGGCCGAGCGTTAAATTTTAAAAACGATAAAAATGAGACTGCGATTTAGAGAATACAATGACGAAACGTCCTGCAAAGGATAATTAAGTCTAAAAAGCGCGAGTATGAAAAAAAAATTTGCAAAGGAACCAAATCAAACCCCCCCCGAAAAGGTTTTTCAATACGTTCGAAGTAAAAAAAACGTCAAAACAAGTATTGGGCCACTGAAAGATAATAAAAAATTTGTAAATGATAATAAGAGTATGGCGTTTACTAAATGAAACTTTAATGGGGTATTTATTAAAGAAGACGAAACCCATTACCAAAACCCAGAAAATGTATGCGGGACTCGAAAGGGAAGACTGGTAATGGAGAAAAAAACAGTAGACGAAATACAAAGTATTTGCTGAAACTGACCCAGAAAAAATCCGTGGGGGGGACGAAATCTCCCGGCATTCGCAAATGCACAGTCAATTTCGCTCCATTTAAAGTTTATTTTAAACAAACGCTAAGGACAAAAATTTTCCTTTGTGGAAATTGAAAATGTTACACCGTTTCAAGAAAGGGAGTAAGACCTCGCAAGTAATTATCCCCCAATTTTTAACGTCCTGATTGTTAAACTTTTTGGAAAAAAATATTGGGGATAAAAAGTTCTTTTCCGATGAAAATAATAAATACTAAACTCCCAGCGGGTTTTCGAAAAAAGGACCTGTTTAACAAACTAGGGGATTTTTTTAATGTCTTTTTTCAAACGGGACGCAAAAAATTCCCTCGGAGTAATTACCTGATTTGAAACCCTTCGTCAGCCCCCCAAAGCGACTGCGCCCAAGCTAAGGGCACAGGGTTAGGAGAGAAATTTTATGTTCATGGTTGGCGATGGTTTTTCAAATCGTAAACAAGGGTTTAGTAAAAATGGCGAGGATTGATTTTTTGATTTACAGGGGGGGTGTCAGGGCTCGGCCGGGCCCTACTCTTTTTTTGATATATTCAACGATTGGACTGGGACTTGTATTAAAATATCAAAATTTGCAGGACCCAAATGGGTAAAGCAATCTAGAGAAAATTGCGAACTATACAAAGTGATCTCGAAAAATCGATTGGAGTAAAATGCTATAAAATTAATTCGAAAAGTAAAGTAATGATATAGGCAACGAAACCCTCAAATTTATAACTATCAAAGCAAAAAAAATGTTAACTGAAGTACAGCAGGAAAAGGATTTGGGTGCATCATCAGTAATGATCTAAAAAACCAGTCCGATTGCCTAGCTGCAGTAAAAAGGCAAATATGATTTTGGGCTTTTTTTAAAAGTAACTTTAAACATAAAACTCCGAAGAAGACAAAATTTATAAGTCCTTTTTGGGCCGCATTGGAATATGCCGTTCAATTTGGTCCCCTTTTCTAAAAGATCAGAAAATTGGAATCAGTGCAAAGAAAGCACCAAAAAAATTTCCATCTTCAAAATTTCATCATGAAGAGAGACTGCGGAAATTAAATATTTTTCCTAAAGGATGAGAACCCTGGGGACTTGATAGAAACCTTTAAGATCCTAAAAGGTTTGAGTCATAATAAAGAAAAACCTTTTCGGTTTTCAACTCAAGTGAAAACAGAAAAATGGTTTAAAACTAAACGGTAAACTTTCATCACCATTCCGTAAAAATTATTTAATGTTGAGTCTTTTGACGTGGAAAAGTTACCAGCAAATTTTGCGGGCCAGCACAAAACTACATTCAAAAACAGACTGACGCGCCTGAAAGAAAGGGTTTGTATGCGAATTCGTATTAGTCCCCCGTATGATGTTGAGGGGTTTGGGGTAGTTGTAGTTAGTATTTTTCAATCCTACATTCGCACTACGAAATTCCATTTTCCCTACCCTTTTTAGGAAGGGTATCATTTCCAAAACTTTCTTAAATAGTTTTAAATTTGTAGTAGTATTCAGCAGATACCCTGCTAGGACCAATAGGTCTCCTGGTGTCTGTTTTCCCATGTAACCTTTTTTTCCTCCCCCCCTCCTTCCCCTTCCTCCCCTTCCCCCTCCCCCCTCACCCTCCATTTTTCCTAATCTTTTATTTTTCTTTTCATTTTTTATCAACCCATTTTTTTATTTTTTCAATCTTTAAAACCAAAATTTCAAAAGTTTTTTTAATCGCCTCTTTTTTCCGGGCAATTTATTTTATTTCCCCGCTCTTTTTTTTTCTCTCCCTTCTCCCTCTCCCCTCTCCCCCTCCCTTCCTCTCCCTCTCCCTCTTCTTTTTTCTTTTTCTTCCGTTTTCGTTTTTCTCTTTTTTTCTTCCCCCCCACTGGTCGGTTTTAGCCATATTATTTTTTTTCATAATTTTTTTTGTTATAATTAGTTTACCCTCCCTTCCTTCCTTTTCCCCTACTTTTTTACCTCTCCTTCCCTACCTTCCTTCCTTCCTTTCCTCTTTTCCTTACCGTCTGCCTTTTCTTAACCCCCTTTCTAATTCCTTTAATCTTTTTCCCCCCCCCCCCTTTCTTCTTCTTCTTCTTCTTCTTCTTCTTCTTCTTTTCTTCTTCTTCTTCTTCCTTCTCCCCCTCTTCCCTTCTATCTTTTTTCCTCTCTTTCCCCTTTCCCTTCCTTTACTCCCTTCTTTTTTTATTTTCTCCCCTCCCCCCCTTCTCTCTGCGTTTCCTTTTGTTTTTTCTTTTTTTTCTTTCCTCTTCTTTTTCCCTTTTTTCCTTTTCCTCTCTCTGAATCCTTCTTTTCCTCCTCCTAATTTTTCCAAAAAAAATTTCAAAAATAATAAAAAAAAATTTTTTTCCTTTCCCCACCCCTTTACACACCTCCCCCTCCTCCCCCTTAAACCACCCCCATACTTATATATATACTACCTATATACACTTTCTTTCTCTATCTCTAAAACTCATTATCCCCACCCAAAACTACAACCCCACACCACTTTCTACTACTACTACTACTACTACTAAACACTATACTACTACAACTACCCAAGCTAAACCCTCCTCCTCCCCTCAAATTCTTTTAAAACGTCCCTGGGCCCTTTTTCTTCCACCTCAACTACTTTTACACCAACTTCATGGGATGTTCGTGGAAGTAAAACCCGTGACGGAGGGGGGGGAAAAGGGACGGGGGGAAACGGGGGGGGGGACTAGGACGGGGACAGGATAGGGGTGGAGAAGGGGGGGTACGGTGAGGGACTGGATGGGGATTTGGGCGGTGAAGGGCGGTGACGGCGAGGATGGATGGGATGGGGGTTTGGGCGGGAGGGGGTTGGACGGGATGGGACGGTGACGGGTGGAGATTGGGCGGGGGTGGGGGGGGGACGGTGACGGGTGGGGGATTGGACGGGGGCGGAGGGGATGGGACAGTGACGGGATGGGGGTTTACGGGGGGGGGACGGGGATGGGGAAAATGACGGGAGGAGATGGACGGGGATGGACGGGGATAACGGTTTTTCGGGTGGGTTTTAAAATGGGACGGTGACGGGATGGAGATTGGAGGGGATGGACGAGGATGGGAGGGACGGGGGAATGGAGGGGAATGGGGGGACGGGGTAATTGGGGGGCCGGGGGATGGGACGTGAGGGATGGAGATTTGGACGGGGATGGAGGGGATAGGGGGGGCGGTGACGGGTGGGAAAAGGGACGGGGATGGAGGGGAGGGGGGCGGGACGGGGGAGATTGGACGGGGAGGGGGGTGGGGCGGGGGGGGATTGGCGGGGGCGGACGGGATGGACGGTGACGGGGGTGGAGATTTGGACGGGGGGGACGGGTGGGGCGGGGAGGGGATTGGGCGGGGAGGACGGGATGGGCGGTGACGGGGGGAGATTGGACGGGGATGGACGGTGCGGGGGTGGGGATTGGACGGGGGCTGAGGGATGGGCGGGGGGGAGGGGGGAGGGGACTGGACGGAGGGGGGGATTGGACGGGGGGACAGGGGCGGGACGGAGGTTAAGGAAGGACAAAAGGGGCGGGGGGGAAGGGGTAGAAAAAAAGGGGGGCTAGGGGGCCCAAAAGAAAAGGGGTAAAAGGAAAACCCCCAACATAAAACCCTTTAATATTAAAATAATACCCCAACCAGGAGAGAGGAGAGAGAGAGAGAAAAGGGGAGGAGAAGAAAAGAGAGGGAGAGAGAGAGAGAGAGAGAGAGAGAGGGGAGAGGGAAAAGAGAGGGGAGAAAAGAAGAGAGAGAGAGAGAGGAGGGGAAAAAGGGGGGGGGGGGAAAATGGGGGAAAGGAAGGGGGGAGAGAGAGGAGGGAGGATGAAAAAAGGGAAATGGGGGGGAAAAAAAGAAAGGAGGAAGGAATTTGGGAAGAAAAGGGAGGGGGAAAAGAAAAGAAAAATGGTTGTGTCAAAAGGGGAAGGGGGTATATTTAAAAAACGGGGGGGAAGGGAAGTAAAACCGTAAGGGGGTAAATTTAAATGAAGGGTTTTTTTTTTAACTTAAGAATATTTAAGAAAATTTCGTTTAGTTTTTGGTCCACTAACTAATTTGGTATATTCAGTTTCTTTTTGTGAGTTTATAGCCACAAGACAATTCTTTTTATAGCAAAGGAAAGATCTAGGGTGAAAGGGGTTTAAATGAGTACCGAGAAAGATGAAAACTGACGACGGGGGAAAGGACTTTTAATATGACCCATTAAAATGACTGAGATGGGATAAAGTACTGAAAATGCCTTTAAAATAACTGAATAATGACTGGGGTAAAACTGTGAATTGACCCATTTGCTGACTGACTGAATGAGTGGTGAAAGCAAAAAGGGGAGGAGAGAGAGAGAGAGAGAGAGAGAGAGAGAGAAGGGGAGAGAGAGAGAGAGAGAGAGAGAGAGAGAGAGAGAGAAAAGAGAGGGGAGAGAGAGAGGGAAAAAAGGGGGGGGAGGAGAGAGAAAAATTATTTCCCTTTATGACCCCCTTTTATTTTATTTTTTTTCCCCTTCCTTTCCCCCTCTTCATGACTCGAATGACCCCCGGGTTTTTCGTGACTAATTACACTCTTAAAGGTAATTAAGAGCAGGGACTGCAGTGTGTAATTAATGTTTCCTAATATATAATATTTATAATAACTATTTTTTTTTATATGGTTATAATTATTTAAATGGCCAAAAATAATTTTTTTACTTTTTGAAAAGGTTTTTTAATTTTTTTTTTTTTTTGGTTTTTTAGTGGAATTTAATTTTAGGATTTAAGTATTTTAAATTTTTTGATATTTTTTTTTTGTTAAATTTTCCTTAAAAAAAAGGGAAAAATTTTTTTTTTAAAAACAAAACTAAGGGGGGGGTTTTTTTTTTTTTTTTTTTTAAAAAAAAAAATTTTTTCTTTCTTTTTTTTTTTTTTTCTTTTTCCCTTCCCTTTCCTTTTCTTCCCTCCCCTTTTACTTTTTTTTCCCCTTTCCTTTTTTTTTTTCCTTTTTCCCTTCCTTTTTTTTTTCCTTTTTTTTTTTTTCCTATTTCCTTTTTCCTTTTTTTACCCCCTTTTTTTCCTTTTTTTCCTTTTTCCTTTTTTTCTTCTACCCCTTTTTTTGTTTTTTTTTTTTTTCTTTTTCCCCCCTTTTTCCCCTTTTTTTTTTTTTTTTTTTTTTTTTTCTTTTCCTTCCTTTCACTTTTCCCCTTCCCTTTCCCTCTATTTCCTTTTCCCTTTTTCCCTTTTTTTTCCTTTTTTCCCTTTTTTTTTTCCATTTCCCTTTTTCCTTCCCCCTTTCCTTTCTTCCTCCTTTCTCTCCTTTTTTCCCTTCTTCCCCCTTTCCTTCCTCTTCCTTTTTCCTTCCTTTCCTTCCTCTTTCTTTCTTCCTTCCTTTCCCCACTTTTTTTCCCTTTTTCCCTTCCTTTTTTTTCCTTCACCATTTTTCTTCCCCTTTTTCCAAAATTACTTGCCCCTACTTTCCCCTTCCATTACTTCCCCCTTCCCCCCTTCCTTCTTCCCCCTTTTTCCCCCCTTTTTTCCCCCCCCTTTTTTCCCCCCTTTTTCCCCCCCTTTTCCCCCTCCTTTCCCCCCCTTTCCCCCCCCCTTTTCCCCCTTCCATTACTTCCCCTCTTTCCCCCCTTTTTTTTTTCCCCCCCTTTTTTTTTTCCCCCTCGCATTTTTCCTCTTTTTTTTTTTTTTTTCCCTCTTCCTTCTTTTCCCTTTTCCTCCCTTTTCTCTTTTTCCTACCATCCCCTCTCTTCCCTTTTGTTTCTCCACTGCTTTCGTTTTTTTTTCCCCTCTTTTCCCTTTTCCACCCCTTTTTATTCCTCCCATTTTCTCTTTTTTTTCCTTTCCTATTTTTACTTTCATTCCCTTTATCCCTTCCCCTTTTTCTTCCCTCCCTTTTTTCATTCGTTTCTTCCCTTCCCCTCCTTTCCCCCCTCTTCCCAAAGACACCCCCTTTTTTGTTCCCTCATGTTTTTCTTTCCCCTTTTTCCTTCTTTTTTCACTTTCTTTTCGCATTTTTTTAAACCCTTTCCCCTTTATTTACAAAATTATTCAAGATGAGTAGGAAGGACAACGTTAGCTTCTCAGTAACTCAGGGGGGAGGAGAACAGTTTATTTTAGTATTGTCATATTTTTTTGCTTCACCCTTCCTATCAATCACTCTTGAAAAGAACCAAACCTTCATTTTAGTTAGATTTTAGAAAAAAATCAAATAAAAAACAGACTTAAAAAAAAACCCTTTTGGGACTTTCAATAACACGATAAAAAAAAAGTCTACCTGAAAAAATTATTTTAAAATTTTGATAACTTATTTTTTTTGGACATTTAATTTTTGGTTTTTTGGTTTTTTTTGGGGGCACTAAAAAAAATTTTGGCATCAAAAATTTTTTGGGAACTCAAAATGTTTTTTCATAAAATGTTTTGGGGATCCCCAAAAAAAAGTTTTGGGCCCCGAAAAAAAATTTTACTCGAATTTTTTGGCACAAAATTTGGACTCAAAAAAAAATTGACACTCAAAATTTTTTTGGCACTCAAAAAAAATTTTGGTACGCGAAAATTTTTTGGGATACATTTTGGCACTAATTTTTTTGGGACTCAAAAAAATTTGGGACAAATTTTTTTCACTCAAAAATGTTTGGGGGCAAAAAATTTGGGACAATTTTTTGGGACTAATTTTTTTTTGGGACAAAAAAAAAAAGGCACAAATTTTTTGGGACAAATTTTTGGCACTCAAAAAGCTTGCAAAATTTTTGGCACTAATTTTTGTGGCTCGAAAAAATTTTGCCCCCCCAACATTTTTGGCACTCGAAATATTTTGGCACCCCAAAAAATTTTTGGAAAATCAAAAACTACCGTAGTACCCCCCGGGTGTCACTCCTCCTCACTCGCTTACGGCGGGTCGCTAGCTATAAAAAGGCAAAGTATTTTGAGTGCCAAGAATGTTATTTAAAAAAATTTGGGAA
>JACEEZ010018561.1:0-23032 GCA_016584305.1 Chionoecetes opilio
CAAACCCGGGCCGCACAGGTAAATGGATGAGAAGCGGGGCCCTGGCAACCGCTGAAACCAAATTCAACAGGGACGCTGCTATTTGGAAGAGGAGGAGGGGAAGGGGGAGGGAGGAAAAAGGGGAGGGGGAGGGGGAGGGGAGGAGGGAGGTGGACCAAAGGAATTACAAAAAACATAGAGGAATAAAAAAGGAGGAGGAGGAGGAGGAGGAGGAGGAGGAGGGAGGAGGAGGAGGAGGAGGAGGAGGAGGAGGAGGAGGAAGGAACAGACAGCAACAGCCCTACTGGGCAAACGAGGCTGTCTGTGAGACTACTTTCTACTACTATAGTTTCTACGTGTTAGAGGTAAAAGAATAGTAAAGTTGAAGGCTCCTCCCCACCCACCTCTCCCTCCGGCCGGGGGTCGGCAGGAAAAGAGTGAGAAAAAAAACCACCATACAGTATAGAAAAACTGCCATGGAATTTATGGGAAAAGATTGAAGGAGAGACAGACTCTAAACTAAACCTATAGCTACAAAAAAAAAAGAGTTTACGTAGGGCCGAAGTAATGGAGTTGGGCAGTTGAGCAAAGTATTTATCTAGTTTGTTCTTAAAAGCCTCAACCGTGTTACTATTAATACTTGTGCGGAAGAGAGTTCCATATATTAAAAAAACTCTATTAAAGAAAAAGTGCTTCGCTTCATGTGAGGGAAATTGCTTACCAATGATCGTGTATCCATTACTACGAGTAGTGCTTGTCCAATCAATAGTCAAATAGTCGTTTATGTTAACATTATCGAAGCCATGGAAATTTAAACAATTTATTAAGTTAATGGTATTGGAGGAGGAGGGGAGGAGGAGAGGAGGAGGAAGGGGGAAAAAACAATAACATTGCATACATTCCATTTGGGTTTTGGTTTGCCCTCTCTCACTCTCACTCTCTTCTTCCCCCCCCCTTCCCTTCCCCCCATTCTCCCCTTCCCTTTTCCCCTTCCCCCCTTCCCCTCCCATGCCCCGCCCTTCCTAGACCACACCCGGCCTTGCCACCCCCACCCACCCCAACCACCACCACCACCACCCAACCACCGCCACCACCACCAAACCCCACCCGCCACCACCACTACCCCCCCACCCCCACCACCAGGGGAAATTGCACTGAAACATCATCCACAAAACACAGAAGTACAACGACATACAAAAGACAATCATACATTAAACCAAAACCCGGAAAAAAATACAATAACCCGGAAAAGGGACAAGAAAACTAAACTGAAAACAACCCCACAATTCACACAAGTACAGGAACATGCAAACAACAAAAACCCCCACGCAAAGAGAGGAGAGAGAAAAGGAGACGAGAGGGGAGAGAAGGATGAGAAGAGAAGAAAAGGGGGAGAGAGGGAAAAGGGGATGAGAAGGGGCTAGAGAAGAGAAGGTGAGGAAGAGGAGGGGAAAGAGAGAGGGGAGAGAGAGGGAGAGAAAGAAAAGGGCATCCGGATGATGAAGGCGAAAGAGGGAGCCGGGGGGGGGGGCTCTCCTATTTTCTCTCTGCTTTCCCCCTCCCCTTTTTCCTCCCCTTCCTTTCTTCTTTCTCTTCCAATTACTTTCCCATGTCAAATCCTACGGTTTCCCTCCTTGTAGAGTAAGATAGTTAATGTAGTAGTAGTTAATAGTAGTAGTAGTTGTATAGAAGAGTGTATAGAAAGTAGTATAGTTTATAGAAGAGTAGTTGTTATAGAATAGTATAGTAGTGTTATAGAAGAGTAGTAGTAGTTGTTATAGAATAGTTGTTATAGAATAGTAGTTGTTATAGAAGAGTAGTTGTTATAGAATAGTAGTAGTAGTTGTTTATAGAATAGTAGTTGTAGTTGTTATAGAAGAAGTTGATTGTTAATGTGTAGTTAATGTAGTTTCCATTAACCCCTTGAGACCCAGAACGTAATTTCCATTGTGATTGGGTACCATTAGACGATTTTTAGTGAATATAAACAATCATTTATAGAATTGACCTGTTTAGTATCCTTGTCCATTAGCTGATTGGTAATTCAGTTACTTTTCGTAATTTCATGCTCACAATAGACGATTTTTTATAGCAAAGGAAAGATCTGGGCGTGGAAGGGTTTAATTTCCATTACATTTCACTGGTAAACTCTGGAACTCTCTTTGTTTCTCTTTTTCCACCTTCCTACGACTTCAATTTCTTCAAGAGAGGAGTGACAAGACACCTCTCGAACTAAAATTGGCCCCCCCCTTTCTTTATTCTCTTACTGTCTTCTTTATATGGACTGCAACTAAGTTCTTGTTGCATTTTTTTGTCCTTGGCCAGTCCTTGTAAAGTAAACAAAAATAATAATAATAATAATAATAATAATAATAAATAAAAAGCCTTCGTTAGAACCAATATGTTTTTTCTCTTTGTCTTACTTTTTCTTTGTCTTACTCTTTACTTACTTACTTACTTTTTCCTTTCTCTTTGCCTCGCCTCTCTTCCTCCTCCTTTCTTTTTGTATTCATTCTTCTCAATTCTTCCTCACTCTCTTATTTTCTAGTTTACTTCCTCTAAAATTACTAAACGTACCTGTGGGAAGAAAAAAAAGTGATTAGTTTACGTATATGATATGTAAACAACGAAAAAAATACATTTATATAAGAAAACAAGTCAATAAGTAAACAAACGAAAATAATACAGTTATAAGCAATGGACGAAAACAAGTTAATAAAAATAACAAAATAAAAAAAGAAAATACTTCAATAAATTTTGGCCTACAGTTTTTTTTTTTTACTGAGTCCCCTATCTATCCCTCCTATCTATATGCCTCCCTATTTTATTTACTGAGTCCCCTATCTATCCCTCCTATCTATATGCCTCCCTATTTTATTTACTGAGTCCCCTATCTATCCCTCCTATCTATATGCCTCCCTATTTTATTTACTGAGTCCCCTATCTAGTCCTCCTATCTATATGCCTTCCTATTTTATTTACTGAGTCCCCTATCTATCCCTCCTATCTATATGCCTCCCTATTTTCTTTACTGGTTTCCTATCTAGTCCTCCTATCTATATGCCTCCCTATTTTCTTTACTGAGTCCCCTATCTAGTCCTCCTATCTAATGCCCCCCTTTTTTCTTTACTGAGTTCCCCTATCTATCCTCCTATCTTATGCCTCCCTATTTTATTTACTGAGTCCCTATCTATCCCTCCTATCATATGCCTCCTATTTTATTTACTGAGTCCCCTATCTATCCTCCTATCTTATTGCCTCCCTAATTTTATTTACTGATCCCCTATCTAGCCTCCTATCTATATGCCTCCCTATTTTATTTACTGAGGTCCCCTATCTATCCCTCCTATCTATATGCCTCCCTATTTCTATTACTGGGTCCCTATCTATCCTCCTATCTATATGCCTCCTATTTTATTTACTGAGTCCCTTATACTAGTCCTCCTATCTTATGCCTCCCTATTTTATTTTTACTGAGTCCCCTATCTATCCTCTACTTCTTATGCCTCCTATTTTATTTACTGAGTCCCCTATCTATCCCTCCTATCATATTCTCCTATTTTCTTTACTGGTTCCCTCTTCTTTCCACCTTTCCTCACCTAACTCCTCTCCTATTCTCTCTTCTCCAGTACATAATTTCCTCCTGAGCCAAGATTATTAAGTCTGGATTCGTACAATGACACAGCTTTTGGTGAACAATATGCGCATCTGTTGTTGTTTGTGTAACTTAATATTCCTTTGTAATCCTTATTCATTCCTCTTCTCTCTCTCTCTCTCTCCTCTCTCTCTCTCTCTCTCTCTCTCTCTCTCTCTCTCTCTCTCTCTCTCTCTCTCTCCTCCTCTCCTCTCTCTGTGTGTGTGTGACAACGACAAAGAGATAATTACGTATTAACATCCAAAAAACTCTTCTTCTAAAATATCAAATCCTTATTTTATTTACACACACACACACACACACACACACACACACACACACACAACACACACACACACACACACACACACACACCACACACCACACAACACACAGACAGACAGACAGACACACACACACACACACACACACACACACACAAATATTTACACAAGTCATGCCATTTACTTGAGGGAATGTCCAACACCACCTCCTCCTCCTCCCTCCTCCTCCTCTTCTTTCCCCAAGGCGTGGTGACCCTGGAGAAGGTTAGGCGGGGCCAGACGACCTAGGTAGCGTCAGGGCAGGACACTCTCGCCGGGTATATAAGGGAGGCGAGAGGCGGGACGAGGGCAGTGGCGGAGGGACAGCCGTGGTAGACACATCAGGACACATTGCAGCCACTAACCACTAGTCATGAAGGTAAGGAAATCAAAGGGCTGGGTGGGTTGGTGTGTGTGTGTAGGGGGGTATGTAGGGAAGTGTGAGAGTAAAAACAGTATGTCTATAGATGAAGGAGGCGATATCAATGAGCCATCTCTCTCTCTCACACACACACCACACACACACCACACACACAACATCACGTAAACACAACACTATATCGATCTGAATTCTGAATGACTGAGGAAATACGTAAAGTTTATACACACACTACTCATCCATTACGAAGATCTTAACAGAGGCTCTTGATTTCCTTCTTATTGACACAATATATAACTTATTTCATAGTTGTGCAGAGGACATAATGAGTTAGTGAATTTCAGTGATAGTCTTTCTAGTTCCTATGTTTAATGAAGGGCATATAGATATAATAGTTAACAGATACAATAATGCAAAGAAAAATTGATGATAGTAATTTAGATAGAACACGAGTTGATGATAATATAAAGAAAAACGTAGCTATTATGATGAAAGAAATATAAGTCCGTCAAGGGATAATTGTTGCGAGGAAATGACAGGCTTAGGGAAGAACAGGTCAAACAACATACCGATGAAAGGAAATGACGTGTTAAGGAAGGAAAGGGAAGGATTATGCAACGTGTGTGTGTGTGTGTGTGTGTGTGTTCGTCCCAACCACTACTACTTAACGGTGCTTAATATTCATGTCAGAATGTGTTTGTTGTCATTCCCTTCCTCACCACCCCCCACACCACCACCACCACCACCACCTTCCCTTAACTCGTCTACCTTCTACTACTACTCGTCTACCTTCTACTACTACTCGTCTACCTTCTACTACTACTCATCTACCTTCTACTACTACTCGTCTACCTTCTACTACTACTCGTCTACCTTCTACTACTACTCGTCTACCTTCTACTACTCTACTTACTAACTCTTACCTTCTACTACTACTCGTCTACCTTCTACTACTACTCGTCTACCTTCTACTTACTTACTACTATACTATCTACCTTCTACTACTACTACTACTCATCGTACCTTCTACTACTACTACTCATCTACCTTCTACTACTACTACTACTATACACATCTACCTACTACTACTACTACTACTCATCTACCTTCTACTACTACTACTACTCATCTATCTTCTACTACTACTTACCTATACTACTCATCTACCTTCTACTTACTACTAAATACTACTACTCCCTACTACTACTACTACTACTTCTACTACTACTACTCTCTACTAATACTATTAACAACTACTACTACTACTACTACTCATCTACTTCTACTACTACTACTACTTTAAAACTACTATACTACTACTACATCTACCTTCTACTACTAAAATAATAATACTAATACTCATCTACATTCTACTATTTACTACTCATATACTTCTACTACTATTACTATACTACTATCTACCTTTTACTACTACTACTATTACTCATCTACTTTACTACTACTACTACTACTACTATTACAACAACTACTACTACTACTACTATTCTACTACTACTACTACTCTATCCTTCCTCTTCTCTTGATTTCACTTCTCCTTGTGCTAACTTACGTTCTTTTCTTATACATTTTCTTTTTCCTTTTCTTCGTTCTTATCAACCTCTTGTTTCTTTCTTTTGTATTTTTGTTCTTTTTTTTTTTTTCTTTTTTTTTTTGTCAGTTTTCTGGTTTTCGTTTCTTTTTTTCCACCACCACTACTTCTACTTCTCTTCTACTTCTGACGTGACGGCGGGTCACGCAAGAAGTCTTACGGCGGATTGGCATAAGCCCACGGTGTATGGACTCGCTCAGCAGGGGGTATTTGGCGTTGTCGGTACCTGTGCAGGAGGACAAAGATCCGGATCTTCAAGTCGCTTGTGATCCCTGTCTTACTCTATGGTTGTGAGACATGGACACTAAATAGTGACTTGAAGAGAAGAATCGATGCCTTTGGTAATAAGTGTCTTCGCAGAATCATGGGGTATAGCTGGGATGATTACGTGTCAAACCAGCGATTTCACCGTGAGACTGATCGGGCCTATTACCTGCATAGTCCGTCAGCGCCAACTTCGTCTATATGGGCATGTGGCACGCTACCCGAACCCATCCTTCCCATCGGGTTGGGATCTGTAAGAGACAATCCGGCTTGGAGGAGCCAAGGGGAATACCACAAGGCTCGTGGCTGGGGCAAGTTCATGTTTTCTGTCAAGAGTTGCTTGGTATGGAAGGGAGCCTGCATGGGGACTCGCCGCGCGTGGTGACCCCGGGAGTGGCGTCGTAGGGTGGGCGAGGCGAAGCGCCCCTCGGCGTATCCCCCCAATGATGGATTGATTGACTACTTATACTTATACTTCTTCAGGTATTAGCGCTCCTGACGGTGATCGTGGGAGGTTCCATGGCCGCTCCTGCTAAACTAGACGGCTTGGACCACCACCAGCACCACAACCACGACGACCACGACACGACCACGACCACGACCACCACCACCACCCCACGACCCTCTCGCGAACCTTCTCCCATCCAGCTCCCCACTTCACTGGATACAACTACGAACCCCAGCGGAACCTTCTGGACTTTACGAGCTCCCTTCTACCACTACTACTACTACTACTACTACTACTACTACCACACCTCCCCCTCCCCCCGTGGACTCCTACCTCCCCCTCCCCCTCCCCCCGTGGACACCTACCTCCCCCCTCCCCTCCCCCCGGTGGTCACCTACCTCCCCCCTCCCCCTCCCCCCCCGTGGTCACCTACCTCCCCCCTCCCCCAGAAGATGAGATACCTCAAGAGAATATCATTGTGGATGTGATTGTGGTGAGTATTGTGAGTGTGTGATGAGGAGGATGGGTAAGGATGGGTATTTTTATTCTAGGGAGTTTTTAAAAAATCTAGGGAGTTTTTTATAACAATTTAGGGAGTTTTTAAAGAATCTAGGGGGTTTTTTTTTTAAAATCTAGGGAGTTTTAAAGAATCTAGGTATTTTTAAAGAATCTAGGGAGTTTTTAAAGAATCTAGGGAGTTTTTAAAGAATCAAGGGAGTTTCTAAAGAATCTAGGGAGTTTTAAAGAATCTAAGGAGTTTCTAAAGAATCTAGGGAGTTTTTAAAGAATCTAGGGAGTTTTTAAGAATCTAGAGAGTTTCTAAAGAATCTAAGGAGTTTTTTAAAAGGAGGTTAGACACGTGTTATGGATGGGGATGAAAGGTGGATGTAGGTAGTGGTAAGTAACAGGAACTACACATGTAGGTCTCCCAGCCTCTTGTAGCTTCCTTATGTTCTTATGTTCTTATGTATTTGTGGGCTAAGGGAGGATGGTAAGGCAAGGATGGATTAATGGGTATGATAAGGGTGGTTTTAATGGGGGTTTGATAATGGGGTGATATATGGGTTAGAGTAGAGAGAGAGAGAGAGAGAGAGAGAAAAAAAAAAAACAGGGAATGGATTTAATTAAGGTTGGAAAGGAAAGGTAGGGAAATGTATGCATAGGTCACTACCCCCCATCACACCCACACCCAACACTACACACACCCACCCCACCCCACCAACCTGTCTCGGGATAAACTGGTTTCACAAATAGGGTGGTAGATGATTGGAATGGACTCAGTCATCGGGTAGTTAGTGTGGAGTCAATAGGGAGTTTTAAAAGGAGGCTAGACAGTGGCATGGATAGGGATGAAAGGTGGATGTAGGTAGTGTTAAGTAACAGGAACTACCACGTGTAGGTCTCCCAGCCTCTTGTAGCTTCCTTAACCCCTTCACGCCCAGGTCTTTCCTTTGCTATATAAAATCGACTGTTGTTACCCCAGAAACTACGAAAAGTAGCTTAATATACCAAATTAGCTAGTGGACAAGGGTATTAAACAGGTCATATCTAAAGAATATTGCTTATATATTAATTAAATAGTCTAATTGTAGCCAAAATACAATGAAAAATTCTTATGTTCTTAGTTTCCTTATATTCTTATGTCTTCAAATCCCAACAGCGCCAGTCCCCGCCATGCCCATGAAGCTAATGCCCTACAACATCGACTGGGGTGTTCAAGACCCTGCCAGCGGGAACTCCTTCACCCACGTGGAGAACAGCAACGGCCGAGAAGTGACGGGATCCTACTCGGTCTTGCTGCCTGACAACCGACTACAGATCGTCCGCTTCACCTCAGATCCAATTAATGGCTACCAAGCTGAGGTATCCTACGAACCTGCTAAATAAGATGACACCCCCCACGAAATAGGCCTTCTAAAGCCACGAATCGACGATAATATACATACTTACGCTTAGATATTTTGTATAAGGCCCACCCACCCTTCCTTAAACCCAACCGTACGTTTTTCCTCTATTCTTTCTCTCTTCTATTTGTATTATGGATGTCTCACTGCTCCTTCCACGCCAGTCTGTGTTACTGTTTGTGTAGTTCTGAAGGGAGTTACGCGTTGCACCACCCATGGTTAAGTTAAGTCTGCTGGTTGCCTCCTGTCCACGGCAAAAGAACGCGCGCTCACTCCCTGTCTGTCGGCAACCCCGGGACGCGCTCATTGGTCGGCGCCACAAAACCAGTGTTGCCAGACGCACCAAAGATAGCCAGACACCAATTTATTCAGTAGTATCAGCAGCATTATTATTATACCGGCAGATTATCGGTGACTTTTTAGGGACATAATTACAAGTTGTTACCGTGTTGAACGTCTTCTTATTATGTTAATCAAATAGGACACTGATACACAAGTCTTCTACTATGTGGAGTAAGAACCAAATTGATACCTTTACCTTACATGTGCTATAGGTTTCATTATATATATATGTATACTATTACACACACACACACACACACACACACACCTATATCTGTAGCACGTTTCCCCATACATCCCCCTCCTCCCCCTATGTCCCTTCATACCCCCCTACATACACACACACAGGTTCAATCTTGTGTGTCTGTGTGTGAGAGGAAGATAAAAACCGAGTGAATCAAACAGAGGCATTATACCGCGATTGTAAAGATAAGAAACTGGTTATTATAGATTATAAGCAAAGATTTTGTACAGGAACGGAAGAGATGGAATATTACTTTACTTTGTTTTTTTTTATTACCTGTTGTATGGTGTGAGATTTGTTAACTCTCTCTCTCTCTCTCTCTCTCTCTCTCTTTTTTTTTGTCACTATCTCTCTTTTTCTGTCCCCGTCTTTCTCTTTCTCTCACTCTCATTCTCTCTTTTTCTGCCACTCACTCACTCTCTCTCTCTCTTTCTCCTCTTTTTTTTTTTTTGTCAACTATCTCTCTTTTTCTGTCCGTCTTTCTCTCTCTTCTCTCTCTCTCTCTCTCTCTCTCCTCTCTCTCTCTCTCTCTCTCTCTCTCTCTCTCTCTCTCTGACCTTCAAATCCAGACTCTCACTTATCGAAGGGGGGGAAAGAGGAAGATGAAGAGGAGGAGATGGTGGTGGAGGAGAGAGTACTGCGGAAAAGGCTTGGCATTTTACTCTCTCCTCTCTCTCTTCTCTCTCTCTCTCTCTCTCTCTACCTCTCTCTCTCTCTCTCATATTTATCGTCTAATAACAGTATTACTCATCCTTAACCTGTTCTATTCTCTTTCCCCTCATTCCTCCTTCATTCCCTCTCTCTTTATCCCTCATTCCTCCTTCCTTCCCATTCTTAACCCCCATTCTACCTTCCTTCCCACTCTTTATCTCCCATTCCTTTCTACTCCCTATTCCCTTCTCCCCCATTACTCCTACCTTCCCACTTTCCCTATCCCCTCTTCCCCATTCCTCATACCTTCCCACTCTTTCCCCCCCATCCCAGCCAGCCAGCATCCTTCCATAGGGTACAGACACTCAGACAGACAACTCACAAGCCCATGTATAGCTTCATCTCTCCTTACACGCGCTTACCAAGACTCCACCCATCACAAGCTTGCCAGAAACGCCCTGTCAGCCACGCAACACATAGAGGTCCCTAAGGTCGAGGCGCTGTTTCCCTATGTGTTTCTCTACTCCCACTAGAGGTATTAGCATTTATTCTTTTATATGTCTCCAGCAAGGCCCACTATTGTCTATGTGAGGCCGTGGGGATGGGCGGGAAGGGTGGGGAAGGGGTGATTGTCCTGCATAAAGGTAGGTGTGTGTATGTATGTATAGATAGGTAGGTTTGCTCCGCCCTTTCGTTTCTGTTGCATGTGTTTCGGTACCACCCTATGCTTTGGTGGTTTTGGGTTAGCTTGCTCGCTTGCTCTCGCTCTCTCTCTCTCTCTCTCTCTCTCTCTCTCTCTCTCTCTCTCTCTCTCTCTCTCTCTCTCTCTCTCTCTCTCTCGTATTATTATTATTATTAGTAGTAGTAGTAGTAGTAATGTAGTAGATATATAAGTAGTAGAAGTAATAGTAGTGGTATTAGTAGAAGCGGTTTTTGCAGTAGTGGTAGTAATAGTCTTTGCAGCAGCTACCTAGTAGTAGTAGTAGTAGAAGAGGGAGTAGTAATAGTAGTAGTAGTTGTTGTTGTTGTAGTAGAAGCAGTAATACATACGAGTAGTGTTAGTAGTAGTAGTAGTAGTGGTAATAATAGTAGTAGCAGTAGGAGTGGTAATAATAGTAGTAGTAGTAGTGTAGTAGTAGTAGTAGTAGTAGTAGTGTAGTTGTAGTTATAGTTGTAGCTGTAGTAGTAGTAGTAGTAGTAGTAGCAGTAGTGTAGTAGTAGTAGTAGTAATAGTAGTAGTGTAGTAGCAGTAGTAGTAGTAGTTACGAGCGAGCGCGAAGCGCTCGTGAGTCCTCACTGATACGGGATTTTTCCGGGATAAGCGGCCGACCCGACCCGACCGACCGTCACGCTTTTCAGGAGCTTATATCTTTGGAATCCCGCTTCCGATTGACAAGCGGTCTTTGCCATCGGATAGACCCATTCAATCCCTTTTGTGCTTAACATATTTTGTCTCACGTGAGGGAACAGCATGGCCCGTGGCGTGTGGGGTGTCAGACAACGTTATCTTGCTATAGCTGAAAAACGGCTGTACCGACTAAGTTGAAAATTGGTGTGTGGTTTGAGACCACACACTTACCAATGTCACACAGGTCAAACTCCGGGTGACGCCGCACGTGCGCACGTGCGGTGGGTTTCTACGGGCTCGCTCGTCCTTCGCCGATTAAGGTGTCTTACTGGAAGAAGTAGTAGTAGTAGTAGTAGTAGTAGTAGTAGTAGTAGTAGTAGTAGCTATAGCGTTCTAAAGAGAAAGATAGGGAGAAGAAAATATTATAACATAACTTCAATGGGACCACAACAAAACCCCACCCCCCTTCTCAGGGGGGACAGTAGTTAGGGTCCGATTTTTTTGGTTTGGAAAAATATAATCCACTGAGCCAGGGGACCAGTGTGTGTTTTTTTGTGGTCACACCCAAACACACACACACACAAACACAAAACCCCACACACACACAACACACACCCCAACACCACAAAAAAACACCTCCCCACACTTTTTCTTTTGCAGTTAATGTGGGACGGTTTTGTTTTTTCCCCAATGTTTTTAAAATTTAGGGTTTTTCCTTTTTCGTGCCCCCAAACGGCAGGGACGGGAGCTTTCTCACCCGCCCCGCGCGCCACCAGGGGCAAGGGGCGGGAGGGCCTCACCCCCCCCCGGGGGCCCACCATGGCACGGGGCGGGGGAGCGCCAGACCCCCCCCCCTAGGCCACCATGGCACGGGGCAGGGGGGGGCCTCACCCCCCCCCGCGTCCCAAACCAGGGGCAGGGGGGCGGGGAGCGCCCCCCCCGCCCCCGGTGCCAACAGGGAGCGCCCACCCCCCCCCGCGTGCCACCATGGCACGGGGCAGGGAGGGCCTCACCCGCCCCCCCCGTGCCACCATGGCACGGGGGGGAGGGCCTCACCCGCCCCCGCGTGCCCCCCAGGGCCCACGGGGCAGGGGCGCCTCACCCGCCCCCCGGCCCCCCCAGGGCAGGGGGCAGGGAGGCCTCCCCGCCCTCGCGTGCCACCAGGGCAGGGGGGCGGGGAAAGCCCCTCACCCGCCCTCGCGTGCCCACGGCCCCCGGGGCAGGGAGCGCCAGCCCCGGGCCCCCGCGGGGCCACCATGGCACGGGGCGGGGAAAAGGGCCCCTTTCCCCCGCCCCCGGGCCCAAACCCGGGGCCCAGGGGGCAGGGAGCGCCGGGACCCCCCCCCGCGTGCCCCCCATGGAAAGGGGCAGGGAGCCCCTAAACCCCCCCCGCGTGCCACCATGGCAGGGGGCCGGGAGGGCCCACCCCCCCGGGTGCCCCCCATGGCAGGGGGCGGGAGTCCCTCCCCCCGACCCCGCGTGCCACCATGGAAAGGGGCGGGGAGGGCCCCCCAAACCCCCGGGGCCACCAGGGCACGGGGAAAGGGAAGCGCCTAAACCCGCCCCCGGTGCCACCATGGCACGGGGCGGGGAAAGCGCCCCCCCGGGCCCTCGGGGCCCTTCAGGGGCAGGGGCAGGGGGGCCTCACCCGCCCCCGCGTCCACCATGGAGGGGGCCCAGGGGGGGCCCCTCACCCGCCCCCGCTTTGCCCCCAATGGCATGAAGCAGGGAGCCCCTCCCCCGGGCCCCCGCGTGCCCCCCATGGCCCCGGGGCAGGGAGCCCCCTCACCCCCCCCAAAGCTTTGCCACCATGGCAGGGGGGCAGGGAGGGCCCTTTCACCCGCCCCCGCGTGCCACCATGGCACGGGCGGGGAAGTGTCTCACCGACCCCGCGTGCCACCATGGCACGGGGCAGGGAGTGTCCCACCCGCCCCCGCGTGCCACCATGGGGGGCAGGGGAGGGGGGCCTCACCCACCCCGGGGTGCCACTATGGCACGGGGCAGGGAGGGCCCCCCCCACCCCCGCGTCCCCACCAGGGACGGGGCGGGGATTTGCCTCACCCACCCCCGCGTGCCCCCAAATGGCAAGGGGCAGGGAGGGCCCCCCCCCACCCCCGCGTGCCACCATGGAAACGGGGCAGGGGGGGCCTAAACCCACCCCCGGGGCCCCACCATGGCCCAGGGGGGCAGGGAGGGCCCCCCCGCCCCGCGTGCCCCCCATGGAAAGGGGGGCGGGGAAAGCGCCTCACCCCCCCCCGCGTCCCACCATGGAAAGGGGGCAGGGAGGGCCTCACCCACCCCCGCGTGCCACCATGGCACGGGGCGGGAGGGCCTTCCCCCCACCCCCGCGTCCCAAACCATGGCACGGGGCAGGGGGGGCCTCACCGCCCCCGCGCCCCCCCCCCCGGCCCCCATGGAAAGGGGCAGGGGGCGCCTCACCCCCCCCCGTGTCCCAAACCATGGCACGGGGCAGGGAGTGTTCCCCCGCCCCCGCGTGCCACCAGGGCCCAGGGGGCGGGGAAAGGGCCCGCCCACCCCCGCGTCCCACCATGGCACGGGGCGGGGAGTGTTTTCACCCGACCCCGCGTGCCACCATGGCAGGGGGCAGGGAGGGCCTCACCCCCCCCCGGGGTCCACCATGGCCCGGGGGGGGGAAAGGGCCTCACCCACCCCCGCTTTGCCACCAGGGGCAGGGGGCAGGGAGTCCCTAAACCCCCCCCGCGTGCCACCATGGCACGGGGCAGGGAGGGCCTCACCCCCCCCCGCGTGCCACCAGGGGGCACGGGGCAGGAGGGCCTAACCCACCCCCGCGTGCCACCAGGCCCCGGGGCAGGAGTGTCTCCCCCGCCCCCCGCGTGCCACCATGGCAGGGGGCGGGGAGTGTCCACCCACCCCCCCGTGCCACCACGGCACGGGGCAGGGAGGGCCTCAACCCCCCCGCGTGCCACCATGGACGGGGCAGGGAGGGCCTCATCCCCCCCGCGTGCCCCCCATGGAAAGGGGGCAGGGGGGGGCCTCACCCCCCCCCGGGGCCCCATGGCACGGGGCAGGGGGCCTCACCCGTTTATGCGTGCCCCCCACGGCACGGAGCAGGGAGGGCCTCCCCCAAACCCCGGGGCCCAAACCAGGGAGGGGGGCAGGGGGGGCCTCACCCCCCCCCGCGTCCCACCAGGCAGGGGCGGGGAAAAGGCCTCACCCCCCCCCGGTGCCACCAGGGCCCAGGGGCGGGGGAGGCCTCACCCGCTACGCGTGCCTTCACGGCAGGAGCAGGGGGGGGCCTTCACCCCCCCCCGCGTGCCACCATGGAAAGGGCGGGGGAGCCCCTCACCCGCTATCGCGTCCCTTCCCCCGGCACGGGGCAGGGAGGGCCTCCCCCAAACCCCGCGTGCCACCAGGGGAAGGGGGCAGGGAGGCCTCCCCCGGGATATCGCGTCCCTTTCCCGGCCCACGGGCAGGGGGGGCCCTCACCCACCCCCGCGGGCCACCATCGCAAGGGGCAGGGAGCGCCTCACCCGCCCCCGCGTGCCTTCACAGCACGGGGGGAGGGAGGGCCTCCCCTCGCCTCCCCCAAAATGGGTTTGGGATTTGAGAAGTTTGGGAAACCCCCAAAAGGGGGTTTTTACTCCTTCTCCCTTTTAACTATCAAAACCCTTTCGTGACATACACCCTAAAAATAGTAAGAAAGGGTTTGGGAAATTTTAAGAAGTGTAAGCGGGGCAGTTTGGATTTAAGAAGAAGGGAACCCCTCAACCATACCATTAGGGGGGGAACATAAAAAATAATTTTCAAAATAAATTATGGCCGCCTCCAGGCCCCCAAACCTTCTCCGCTGGGGGACCCCCGCCCCCCCGCTGGCAAACCACTGCCTACCCCGCCCCTGCAGCCCCCGTCTGCAGTGGGGGGACGTCATGAAGGCCAAAAAGAGCGAGTTTGCCCTCAGAAAAATTTTGAGAGATTGGTCTCAGAAGGGGAACAGGACTCTCAGATGGTTTTGTCCCAGAGGCCCCTGGGGGGGATTTGCTTCTTTATATCAACGAAAAATAAAATTTGGAGGTAGTGTACTTATACAAAAATTAATTATTATTACTATTTCTATTATACTAAAACCTTAGTGTGCACTTAAGTTGATCAATTTGAGTGAGGGAGTCACAATGGGGGGGTAAAATGTGAGGTTAACATCTGTGGGCGCGAGGGGTAAATGAAAGAATTTTATTTAATTTCAATTGACATAAGGTTAGTAAAATATATAATATTAATTATATAAAAAGTGTTTTCCCTTTATTTTTGCACTTATGAGGGAAAAACATCACGTAATTGGTTTGCGGGGGTGCGGACTTGCGGTTGCGGTAATGCAAATTTGAAGAAATTTGGGGACTTACGGTTGCGGAAAGAAAGGGATTGGGGGCATGGAAGTGGTTTTTTCTTTTGCGGGCCCACCTGGTGTTGGTTTTGGTTTTTCATTCTTTCACCCACGGTCTTGCCCACGCGATCGGACTCGCGATCGCCAGGGCCAGAGGAACCAAAATACTTAGTTTTTAAGCGATTAGCAGACAAAAATTTTGCTCATCTTACATTTAAAATTTTTAAAGAAATGTTAAGTCTTCGAACCAAAAGCTTATCCGTTTTAAGTTGTTTAAAGAGGCACCAAGGTTAAGGCCTTGATGGGCATGCTCAGCTTTTCTCCAGCACTCAAGTCTTCACTAGGCCAAGATGGACGCACAACAAAAAGGGAAGAATCCCCCCGGGGCCCAAAAAAGTACGGCCCAGAAAGACTTTATGGATATGTAGATGTGGACCTTTTTAAAAGATCCGGGGCTGGACGCAAAGGGAAAAATATGCAGTTCGAAAAAATATGCATTTCGGGAAAATATGAGTTCGGGAAAAATATGTATTTTCGGGGGAAAATATCAGTTCGGGAAAAATATACATTTCCGGGGAAAATATGCAGTTTCGGGAAAATATGCATTTTTCGGGAAAAATATGTATTTTGGGGAAAAATAGCAGTTTGGGGGAAAATATACAGCCCCGGGAAAAAATATGCAGTTTCGGGAAAAATTGCATTCCGGCAAAAATGCATTTGCGGGAAAAAAGCAGTTTGGGAAAAAGGTTTTTAGTTTTGATTTGAAAAATTTTTAAAAAAAATTTTTGATTTTTTTGAGCTTAAAGGATGTTTCCCCAAGGAGATAGTTTTTTTTATGTAAAACCCTAAAAAAAGTGAGTGTTTTGCTTTTGAAAAAGTGATGAAAAAATTTCTATAAAAATTTTTGGGGACGTTTTGAGGGGAAAAAAAACTCCATTTTAAAAACATCAAAAATTAACCTATCAAACCAAAAAACAAACCCTGACATAGCTTTTAACAAACCCTGACCTAACTCAAAAACAACCAAACCCAAACCCCTAACCAAATATAGCCTTTTTTTTCCGCAGGGGTTTTTAAACAGGTTAGAAATTTTCTTATGATGAAAAGAAACTTTAAAATTTTAAAACCCCCAAAATATATATTTTTTTAAAACTGCACATATCCCGCAAAAGATTTATTCCCTTTGGTCATTTCGTTTTTGGACACCACTGATTTTAGGTCGAGTTTTTTTTCCCTAAATTTTTTTTGCGGTTTATTAATCGGGTAAAATTCTAGAGTCCACCCCGCCCCATTAGTGTTTTTTTTTCCAGCCTTTACAGATCCTTCAATCCCTCTAAACGTAATATGAAGTGGGGGAGAGATCCCCCCAACCAGCCAAAAACAACTCCCCCTTTGGAAAACAAAAAAAAAAAATTTAAATCGCTAAAACCTAACCTAACCAATAATTTTTCTTAGCGAGCCCCCCCCCCCCCCCCTAAAAAAAAAAACAACCTAACCTCAATAAAACAAACAAACCCCTGGTAAAAATGTTCAGTCCTTTCCCGCCTTTAGATCTCGCATGGAGGTTTTGGCAAGGGTGGGTTTAGGTTATAGTGGGGTTTAGGTTAGTACTATTTTGGAATTGATACTTTCCCAACCCGGAATTTAGTATAGGTTAGAAGTGCTCTTTTTCCCCTGATTTTTATTTTAAGAATGATGGTACATTAAAAAATCGTTTGGATGTATACAATTACAAATCGTCCATGTTTGTATTAAGCAGCAGTTTACCATTGTAAAGATTTAACGAGAGATTTTTACAAAAATAAGTAGGGAATTCCGCACACAATATATTTTTAATGATTTTTTAGCCTTATATCACCCCAAAAGTTTTTCCCGGTATATTTAGTCATCCAATAATTACTACCCCCATAAAAACTCCTTCCACTTCCCCCCCCGCATCCCACGGGTCCCCTAGGTTGTTTGGGAGGAGGGGATAAAGCAAAAGAGGCATTTCGGAGATTTTTAAGTTACCATCATTTTTAAAAACATCAAAATGTATAGAAAACGAGCACGCTCCATCTCGTTACTCTTTTTTTAAAACCCCAACCGTTCTGGCGAAATAACATTTAGCTATGTAAAATAAATTTTTAGCTTTTTTGTGCTCAATATCGAATTTACCCCCATTTTCCGTAGAAACAGTGAAATCGCCAGTTTACGTTTCTTTGTTTTTTACAGACGGTGGTGGCGTTAATACTTACAATTTTTACATCCAGATTTCAGGAAAGTTAAGGGACTATCTGGAAAGTCTGTGTCATTTTTTTTCATCTGTGTCAATTGGGCTATAAATGAACAAATTACAAAAAAAAAACCGAGTGGGACCTTTCTTCCTTACAGTAAAATCGCCAGTAGTATTTAACCCAACAGTTTAGTCGCCCCTCTGGGGAATTCAGGGAAATTAGAGGTAAAATAAAAAAAGCTCTTTTTAATTAGCTGCGGGAAAATGCTTGGAAATAAAAATTTCCCCTGCCAACGTGAAAACAAATTCTATTTAAATTTGAAAAATCGGCAAGCCTTGGTCCTTTTCCGCCCGAAAAGGGATATCTGTCGTCATCGCGCGAAGAAAAACGGAGAACAAAATGGAAATTATATTTTCAGATACAAAAAAAAGCATAAAAAAAACGCTTTTAACAGGGTAGATTATCAGCATGATATAAATACTGTGTAACATCTTCAGTGGCACATAAAAATCAGTTTGTGTGTATAATTCGTAATATTGGCTGCTGGGATTCATTCAGGTGGCGACTTTACTGTTACTACGGTAGTGGTTTTTTAAATGCATTTTTCTAAAACGCTACGTCCAATTTTTTTGCCATTTTTTTTTCCGTATAATTCCGCCTTTTGCCTTATACAGATACCCAAAGGGGGCAATGATCTACAAACACCCTGTATTATTTGGATACGACTATTGAAACCATCGTATTTTGCATAAAATTTTGGTGGTAATCATATATATCATTTGTTTAGAGGCAACTATGATAGCCCCCCCAGGGGCCAGTAGGGTAAGCTAGATTTTATGAAAGCCCTTGACAGGATATGAAAAGACCCCACTAAAAGGGGGCCTTTAAAACTTTCGTCCGGTACACGGGACCAAGGAATTAGAAAGATAATAAATCCTTGCACGGGATGGATCCCCCTACAAACAAATTGGGGCCCCCCTGCAGTTGCCGGTCCGAAACAAAAATCAAATGTGCCCCCCGATATCACATTTTGGTCCATATCTTTCCAAAGTTCAATTACCTTCCTTTTACGTTTTTAACATATGAACTTCAACCAATATACGGTAACACTGACAATTATTCAAATTTTAAAATTCCTCTCTTTTGCTTTTCCTTTTTTTTACTTTATGATTTACTTAATTTTTCCTTTAAATATTTACTTACGAGGCTGAGCATAACGGAAGTTTACATTTAAAACTTTTGCAGTAAATTTACTCCAGCACAGGAATAAGTGTAAGTCCTCCTTTTATTTAAAGTTATTTTTTGTTTTTCATAGGGCGCTTTTAATCCCCGTGAAGGCTTAGACTCCTCAGGGTGCCCGGGCTTTGGGAAATGCTGGGACTCACACACCAACCCCCCCATCCCTTGCTCAAGGACACAGTAACAACCTGGGTGCCCTGGGAATCCCCCGAGGGGCTGGAACTGTGGGACCTACTAACTGTGGGTGGGGGATGATCTGATCAGACAAAAAGGCGTGTATGTGTGTGTGGGGTTTTTGTGTTTGGTGTGGAGCGTGCTTTTTTGTGTGGAGGTGCGTGTTTTTGTGTGCGGTGTGTGTGAGCGTGCGTTGTTGAGAAGAGAGAGAGAGAGAGAGAAAAGGGAGGGGAGGGGGAAAGGAGAGAGAGAGAGAGAGAGGAGGGGGAGGGGAAAAGAGGGGGGAGGGGGGGGGAAAGAAGAGGAGAGAGAGAGGAGAGGGGTTTTTAAATACGGTGTTTTTTGTAAAAAACCCATTCAAAATTGTCTTTTAAAGCATTATCTGTAATATAAATACTAAAAAATTATATTTAAAATTTTGCAAATGAACTCTATTTTAAAATGATAATGATATAATAATGAGGGAAATGGTTATTTGACAAAAATTTTTTTTATATTAGAAAAAAACCCCCAAAAAACAAAATGAAATAGTAATAATGAAACAATAACAATAATAATGATAAGGGTGAAAAAGATAACAATAAAAAAATAATGATAAGATAATAAAAAAAATATGATATATTGCGTAAAAGTCCTGAAGTACGGGACTATTTACTAGCCACTTTGTTTTTTTTCTTTTTTATCCTTTTCCCTATTTTTCCTCTTCTCCTCCTCCAATAACACACACAAACACACAACACACACACCCCACCCCACACACACAAACACGGGACCCAAAGATCGGTAAAATGAGCCCCAAGGTCGCACGAGAGTAAAAAAATGGCGATCGCGAGCCAGCTCGCGTGAAAAGACCGGGGGGGGGAAAACACACACACACACACCACACACACACACACACACACACACACACACACACACACAAAATATGGGTCTAAATTTTTATTTATGATTCACTGAGGTACTGTACTGAGACGGAGAGAGAAGAGAGAGAGAGAGGAGAGAGGAGAGAGGGGAGAGAGGGGAAAGAGAGAGAGAGAGAGAAAAGAGAAGGAAGAGAGAAGAGGAGAGGGGGAAAAGGAGAAGAGGAGGAGAGAGAGAGGGAGGGAGAGGGAGAGAGAGAGAGAGAAAACGAAAAAAATGTGGAACTATTTAAAGGGAAATATTCTGGGATTTTTTGTGAGATAGAGAGAAAGAGAGAAAAGAGAGAGAGAGCCTCACCCAGTCGCCTAAATCTATTGGTCTTGTGGTGGACGTTTGGGGTATGAGTTGTCATTCCGCCCGATGTTTTAGGAAACAGATGCGTTTCAGGTTTTCGTTTTTAGTGGTAAAAAAGATATTGAAATTTTAGAAAATTGATTTTGATATTCTTTTTTCCCCTATTTTTATAGTATATTAATAATACATTTTTTTCACTCTTTGCATCTTAAAAAAAAAATTTTAAAATTTTTTGGTAAAACTCTGATAGCTAGAAATATCCGCATCCGCAAATATTGATAATAAATATCCGATCACATCCGATCTTAAAAAGCGAAAAATCGATATGGTCCCCCCTAATAATAACAAATTTTTTAATAGATACAGCAATGTAAAAATGATCAAGTAACTAATCTAATATAAAATCTCAAAATTTGCTGGTGTCTTATGTGTTATAGACTCGGCTACAGATGGGCCAAAACCCACATGCCCACATATTTGGAATCCTCAGACCCCGCGGAGAAAAATAGGGTTGTTTGATGGGGTGGC
This sequence comes from Chionoecetes opilio, assembly GCA_016584305.1. Taxonomy (NCBI): domain Eukaryota; kingdom Metazoa; phylum Arthropoda; class Malacostraca; order Decapoda; family Majidae; genus Chionoecetes; species Chionoecetes opilio. The sequence continues at coordinate 20,858 of JACEEZ010018561.1, forward strand.
CCACCCGGTGGGCGGGCCAACAAAAAAAAAACCTAAAAAAGGTGCGGCTGTAAACCGTGCGAGAAAGACTTGACTTTTTAGCCCAAAATGGTGGGTAAAACAAGGGGAAATAAAAAAATAAGCGGCCCCGGGGCCGTGGCCACAAAAACCCCCCAAGCTAGGGAAAGGGGGGCCCCGGAGGGCCCCTTTTGTAGTAATTTATTAAAGTTATTCCATAAAAATAGGGCCCCCTGGCGGCCCCGGGCTCAGGCGAAAAGGGCCTGGGGAAACCCCGGGGGGCTTCCAGGAAAACCCGTCTTGCCGGGACCACCGGCCCAAACGTTCGGGTTTACGTTTGCCGGGGAAAACCCAAATCATTCTCAAAAAACCAAACCCAAAAAACATTTTTTTCTCTTATTTTTATCTTAAAAAACCACTACCCTGCATAGTACAAAGACCCATTCCATACTCAACCCTACTATGCCTCATGCCCGTACACACCCCCAACATTGTTTTGCGAGGTCGTCTTAAGCCCCCGATTTTTTTTTTTTTTTTTTTCACTAAAGGACGGGCCCAAAGGGCAAACAAAAGAAGTAAAAAAAAACCCGCTAAATTGGGCCCCCGTCCCCAAAAGAAGACAATAGGAGAAAAAAAAAGGGTGGGTTCAATTAGTTCGGGAGGTTTGTTACTCCTCTCTTTAAAATATTTAAGTCGTCAAAGGGAAAAATAGAAACGGAGGGAGTTCCAGAGTTTACAGTAAGGGGTTAAAGAGTGAAAATAAGGTTAAAATCTGCATTAGTAAGATGGACAGAATGGGGGAGTAGGTAGAAAAGGAAAAAAAGAGGGGGAAGATACTGGTTAACTCTTGCATTGGGAGTGGACAGAATAGAGAGGGAATGAGTAAAAAATCTTGTGCAGCGAGGCCCCCGGGGGGGGGGGAAGGCATGCAGAGAGGCATGCGCTAGTACAATTTTGGTAGTGTTAGGAGGGATGAGATCGTGTGAAGAGTCTTGGGTGATGGTGCGCTTTGCCTTTATGGGGTAATGCTTTCCCCGTATTTTTCACTTTCATTCGTTCTTCCCCTTTAACCCTTCACCATCCCCCTCTTTTTAGCTTCACCTTTTCTCCTCTTCTCCCCTCCTCAGGCTTTCCCGATTTCTCATCTTTTCCATTTTCCGCCCCTCCTCCTCCCCTTTCCCCCTCCGGGAATTCTTCTTTGGCCCTGTTTCTTATCTCTTTAGTCGTTTCCCTTCCCACTCACGATCATTGATCGCATTCGTTCCTTTTCCAAAAACCAGCTCTCCCCTCCTTTTCTCTCTCTCTCTCTCTCCTCTTTCCCCCTTTTCTCTCTCTCTCTCTCTCTCTCTCTCTCCCCCAAATTTTTTTCTATTAATATTATATATATCATTATCATTAATATTAAAATTTTTATCATTTTATTGTCCTTTTATATTATGAAAAATTATGTATCAAATCTTTGGGGTTTGTTTTGTTGTAGCCTCCGGGGGAGAATAAAGGTTTTTATCATTTTTTAAAATTATATTTTTATTATTATTATTTAATTTTTGAAACATCATTAGCATTTTGATCATTACACTACTTTTTTTTGAAATGCAATTACAAATTACACGTCGTAACACCAAGAGCATAAAAATCATAAAAATTTTTTTCCCTCTTTTTTGAAAATATTACCCCCCCTTCTTAAAAACCCCCTTTGGCCCCCAAATAAAATTTCCCTTGTAATTGGGTACTATTAGACGATTTTTTGTGACTATAAGCAATATTTTATATAGACCCGTTTAGTACCTTTTTGACTAACTAATTGGGATATTTAGTTATTTCTAATTTTATGGTTAACAACAGACGATTTTTTTATAGCAAAGGAAAAACGGGGCGGAAGGGGGTTTAAGTTTTGCTACCATTATTTCAGCCCCCTGTCAGCACTAGGGGAACAACATGGGCTAAATAAAGTAAATAAAAAATAAATAGCAGGTAAAAAATAATAAATGAAAGTTGTTAACGTAGCTACTTAACAAAAAGTGACGGTATATTTATGAATATTCCCTTAAAAAATCTTTTATTTTTAACGAAGAAATAATCTTGGTGTTTTTTAATTTTAAAAATTGGCCCCCAAAAAATTGGGGAATTCCCCAAAGGGGGGGCCAAAAAATTCCCCCAAAGGGGGGGGGCAAATTT
>JACEEZ010018563.1:0-10000 GCA_016584305.1 Chionoecetes opilio
TTTAAGGGTGGGGCTGAGAGTGACGTGATTGGTGAGTCCAAACACCTCAACAGCTCGTCAACTGCCTCTGGACAAGGTACTGTTGAGATCACCCAAATGATGAGATGCTTACAGGAGTGCTGGAGGAGCAGGGCATCTAAGTTGGTGGTCAGGTAGTGGAAGGGGGCTCACCACCTTGCCACTGTGGACGGTAACACACGCACAGCAGAATGGAATCTTGAGTGTGTGTCCACAATTTGAAGAGCATCATCTCCATGTGAGCAGGTAGGTCGACGGGGAGAGCTTGTACAGGGAGGCTGTTGCGGAAGCACACAGCGACTCCCCCAAAGGTACCTTGGGCTCTGTCACGTCGGAACCAACTTGAGTAGCCACCTATCTGCCCAAAGTTGTCTGGCACTGAGGAGTTGAGGAAGGTCTCAGTAGTGGCAATGATGTCAGGACTGTGTGGCAAAACATGGCTGTACGTTTACTCTCTCTCTCTCTCTCTCTCTCTCTCTCTCTCTCTTCCTCTCTCTCTCTCTCTCTTCTCTCTCCTCTCTCTCTCTCTCTCTCTCTCTCTCATCTCTCTCTCTCTCTCTCTCTCCCCTCTCTCTCTCTCTCTCTCTCTCTCTCTCATCTCTCGTCTCTCCCTCTTCTACTCTCTCTTCTCTCTCTCTCTCTCTCTCTCTCTCTCTCAAAGCAAATAGCTGTTATCACCAACACTATCTGTTATGACCCTTTAAGAGAGAGAGAGAGAGAGAGAGAGAGAGAAAAAAGAGAGAATAATATAGCGTTGCTCCAGGTCATTTAACTCGCTCTTTATTTAATTCTCTTACTCATAATAGTTATCACATATTGTCTCTTCTCCCTTTCACCTCATTTTACTCTTCACATTGTTGTTCGTAGCGGGTGATCGCTTTTTTTTTTTATTGTGTGTGTGTGTGTGTGTGTGTGTGTGTGTGTGTGTGTGTGTTAGGATTTCAGTCGTAATCCGGGTATATTCTTAGTATTAAAAAAAAACCTAGTATTTCTGAAGCCTTTGTTAAATTTAATACATAAATATTGTATTTTTTGTTTCCACTGACAACCTTAACTACATCTTAATTTCAATTATCTCTTTATAGTCCTTTTTTTTCTCACTCTCTTGTTCACTCTCTCTCGTCGCCTTCGTGGTGTAGTGGCTAGAGTGCCTGGCTACGAATCTGCGGGCGCTGGTTCGATCCCGGGCCAGGGCAAGTCGGTGACCAGCCTAACGAGCTGTTCTTCCTTCCTTTCGGGGTCGATAAATGGGTACCTAGGGTAACCTGGGGAAGATAACTGTGGTAACCCGGGAGTCACACTAGCCCTGTGTCCCGGGGTAACGGGTCCTCACCCACCACAGGCTCTAAGGGCTAATGTCACGGAGATGAACACCGAATGCCACGCGCAGCATAGCGTATGCTCCCATCTTTACATTTTACCTTTTTTTTTTTCTCTCTCTCTCCTCCTTACTAGTTTAGTAAAAATAGGCCTTATAATGATTAAACCCGGAAAAAAAATATTATTCTAATGAATTTAGTATCAAAAGAAGGGCAATTTTATGTAGATTAACGTATCCAAAATCCTCTCAAAGTGCGTTTGGAGAAATTGTTTTGCAGCTAGTTAAGTATTTTGTCAAAATTGCCCTAACTTACACAAATTTCAGAATAAAAACAGGGTGAAAAATCATTATAACTCCTAAATTATTTAGCTTTTTAAGACGAAACATCTAATACATCAAGATCTAATACATTAGATCTAATTGATTTCAAATAAGGTTTGCAAGGTTTTAATACCTATTGATGACGTCATTGATGATGAAAGCGAAAGCTTCTGAATTCCACACTGTTTTGAAACAAAAAAAAATCACGAAGTTTGTCTTTATATTCGAAAACTAAACACAAAAGTGATAGAATAAGTATCATATCATGTTGATAAACCTAAACATCAACAAACAAATTGCACTCTGACTCCTGAATTTCGAAAATGTTCAAATCTTCGGACTTTTCATCGCCATCCATGTCGTCTTTTGCGTTGCTGCAATTTTTTCCGTAACACTGACCACACGCTGAGATACATCGTAATCCTGTTTTCCTACATGTGCATGCGTTCGTCCCACAAACGTTTTTCCTCATCAAACTTGCAGTTGCATCTCACAAATTTCAATATCTTCTCGGAAGCTGGGGCCAAATCGGTCATGACTGGCTCGTACATTCCATGCTGAGGCTTCCAACCCGTCTTCTGCCGGTAATTTGACGCTCATCAGGTGATATTCACTCAATGACTTGCAGATGAACACGAAGGGAATGAAAATAGGCTGCTCTTTCTTTTGATGGTAGAGTCTGTGGCTTTATGGTAGTAGTTGCTGTTGCTGCAAAGCGCATGAATGCGTTGTAACGATGTTCGAAAAGATCATTTCCATCATTCCCCTTGTACCTAGGAAAGAAAAAAAAATTCTCTCAGGAAAAGCTTCCCCATAAACAATGCATGTTCAAAAATCTCATGAAAAAAACTCATGTCCATGAGTTCAAATTACGTATTGAAACACTGATAATGCTACTCATGAACAATTCGTGCTTTTTACTTACCAATTCACAAAAAGTCTGAGCCCAGCATTGCCAATTTCGTCTGCTGACCCGTACCCTCTTCGAATATCTCAGCAATCTTGTGATAATCTTCAATATCTTTCTGCTGAAACTTCTTCAGAAGTGAAGTCTTTCCTGTGAACGTTTAACATATAAGAATGCACATGCAAAGTAAATATCAGATATATCAACTCCAGCTGCTACAAAAAGGTACTATTGGGTATAATTCGTTTCTAGTGCAGGATGTCTCAACTGAAATGTATTAAGTGGGAATCAGACAACTTAATAACATTGCCTACCTTGACCATAAATCGCTGATGTCGTATCACAACCAGACCAGCATGGATGAAAAAAGTGTCTTGTGACCAAACCTCCGGCTGATGACACCAAGCTTGCAAAGTCCAACATTTCGTATTGCTTCTTGGGCCCGCGTTTTGACAGCATGAAGATGTTCATGTGAGCTTCCCAGTGAAACATCAACAGTACAATAATATCAAGGCGTTTGCCAAACCCCTGTCACCGGCCTTTTTTTCCTCTTTTGAAACATATCTAATGCAGCCAGAACAATCTGAGTGTCTGCATCGCCAATGCTTTGTCGTACATCATGACCTTCATCTTTTAGGTCTTTAGTCAGTAATGAAATAAACTGTGACTTATTTTTGGAATTCCTAAGAAAAGCTTCCTGGTTGCATATAGGTTTGTTCTGCAATGCAACAGTAACATTAACAGATATCTTCCCTACTCTCCTTTTGTGTTCATGATCTTTGATGCAAGGACCATTGTCATGGCCATCAAATACCACGCAAGATAGACCACACTTGCCATTGACAAACTGCACATAATGCTTGATGATGATTTCGTATGAGCTTTTAGGTGGCCCCCTTTAAACCCTTTTGCAGCAGTTTTGCCTCCGTAAAGTACATGAAATGATGAGACTGGTGGTGTGACTGCTGAAACATCCTGCTTAATGGCTCTACCTAAAGCTGACTTGTTTGGTTTCCGCATCATTCCGTGGTCAAATAGTGACGTAGGTATTGGTGTCAACTCGTACTTAAAACATTCTTTCATATCATCATCTCTCTCCACGAGCACCAACAAGCGCGAAAATAGTAGCATCGGATCGACATGGATTTTGTCTTTCTCAAATTTTCACCCCAAATTTTTCAAATACTCTAGTGTATGTATCTGGTCTTTACGTTTGATCCCTTTTCTCTTGAGAAGCACTTCATCAAGCGTCCTTTGAATAGCTTTCCCTACTTGTTCAGCATCATCACAGTTGATTTGGTCTTCTTTAGTAGCAGTCAATCCTGTGGAGATGCTCGTGAGAAATGGTTCTTCTTCGTTGAATGGACTGTTTCTTGCTAGCCAATCTTTCAATTTTGCAAGATCTGCCTTGTCTCTCTTTAATCTACAGTACTTGCACCAAGATCGACGTGTTGTTCACTAGTTTCATGTTGATTACACTGGGCTGCATTTAAAAAAAATATTCAGAGATCTAGGTTTTTTCAACGGTTCTTGTATGCCTTTTGCATGCTGATTTCAGAAATGTATCTCATTTTTCTCAATCAGGTCAAGTTTTTGTGCTATCTCAATTTTAAGAAAACAATAAAAAAACACAATATTTCTTGAATTAACATTTTCTGAATTCCAAATCAGTTTTACATTGACAGAAAATGTACAAACTATACATAAAATAACACACAAGTACAGTTAATGTGAAATTCAACATTAAAAAGACGAAGGATTTTTTTTTTTTTGTAGAATAAACGGCTTTCACAAAGACTTCCGGCTGTATTTCACATCTGCAACATCTCTCTTGAGGCACCAGCAGTAGTCTGCAAGCATGTTGACATCCCAACGGCCCTGGTACCTCTCTTCCATCACTCGAATATCCTGGTGAAACCGTTCTCCTTGCTCCTCGCTGAAATCACCGCAGTTTTCAGGAAAGTAGTCTAAATGCGAGCTGAGAAAATGCATCTTTATTGATATGCGTGCACCAAGAGCCTGGAAGCTCTGTAGAAGCTCCTTAACTTTGTTCATACTCTGGACTTCAGTGATTGCCCAGAAAGTTTGTCACAATCGATTTGAATGCGAGCCAGGCATTCCTCTCATTGTCCTCCATACTTTCGTCGAATTTAGGATCTTTCATAAGCCCCCTGATCTGAGGGCCATCAAAAATACCTGCTCGCAGTTTGGCCTCACTTACACGAGGAAATTTCTTGTACAGGAAAGGGAAAGCTCGACCTTCTTTGTTCAGTGCTTTAACAAAACATTTTATAAGTCCGAGCTTGATGTGCAGTGGGGGAAGTAGTATCTTCTGAGGATTCACAAGAGCGTGTGCCACAACGTTATGCAAACCTGGTTCCAGGCCAGATCTTGCTGGCCAGTTGCGCTTTACGTAGTGCTGCAAATCTGCTCGGCTGTCCCACAGACAGAGAAAGCAAGGGTATTTGGTGTAGTCCCCTGGTAGACCAAGCACCATGGACCTATTCCTATAAAGATATAAAAAAAGCTTTTTTAGAATTTGTTATTTCAGTTTATTAAAAAAATATCTTTTAATCTATGTTAAGCATATTTCGATTAGTAAAGTAGGAAAATGAATGTTAATAAGTTGCCAACAACATACCTGCAGGTCTCCACAAATCATCCAGTTGTGATCTTTGTACTTCAAATGCTCCATGTTACTATAGTTCTCAGTCATCTGTACCGAGTGACCCACTGGAACAGACGCAATCTTGTTGCCATTGAAGAGCTTTCTCTTTTGAACTGCTTTCAAAATTTTGCTTGAGGAGTCTATGAAAAACCGCCATTCTGTAGGATCATATCCTAAGCCCATAGCTGCAATGAGGCCGCCGATCTTACTACAGTAAACCAGAGAAACTTCATCATCCGAACTAAAGTATTCTCGAAACCCTTTTTCACGGCTCCGGTACCAGGAGAATGTAGTTTCAGGAGCTAACAAACATTTTTCACGAAGTCGTGACCCTAGCAACTGAGCAGATTCTTTGGACAGGCACAAATCTCGTGTCAAATCGTTCAACTCAGCTTGGCTACAGAGTTTGGGTTGACTTGTCTCGGCAGTAGGTTGATATGTACCAGATATATACCATCTTCCATTTGCTCATCTGAATCGGATGACCAATGACGAACATTTTTGGGGGGTGTTGGAATTGGAATTCCTGGTCCATGAGGTACTAGTTTAATGGCAGATGGCAAATCTGGATACTTTAAGTGTTGCTTGTTTTTTCGATTCATGCCTAAAAAGAAAGAAACAGTCATACTGTTTCTTGCCAGAAACAGAACAATGTATTTATTTATTTATTTATTCTGAAATAGATAAAAATCTTTGAGAAATCATTTTCTTCCACAGTAACTATACTTGTGTATCATTTTATGTGTGTTTTGTACACCTTCTGTCTATGTAAATGTGATTTGGATTTTTTTAAATAATAATTAAACTTTTTTTTTTTTTTATCTTAAAATTGAGATAGCATAATAACTTGACCTGATTGAGCGAAATGAGTTACATTTCTGAATTCAGCATTCAAAAAGCATATAAGAACCGTTGAGAAAACCTAGACCTCTGAAATGATGCAGCCCAGTGTTATGAGTAAGCTAGGTCATGACATTGTGGATGCTAGCACAGGCATGCATACTGTGAATCCATGTTGTTATGACTGAGTCTTTCATACCAGGTCCCCTTGTCAGTCCACCTCGACTCTTTAACACTCGCATCATTGATTGTTCGATGACTAGATCTGTTCCAAAGTCCTGCCCAAAAACGATCACTTTTTCTGACTGTGTGGCATTGATCATCTGTGAATTTCTTGTGAATATCTAGATAGTTTGAGGGAAGACCTCTCATCATCTAAAGATACAGGCGTGCACTTTTGGCGTAGTTTGTGTGTCCAGTTGCAGCAAATGAATTCAGCATTTTAAAGATAGCATCCAAGTAAAAGTTGCCATTTTTTCCGGTTTCTTCCACCTGCAATAAACCATCTTGATGACATTTACGTACTCCATGTATTAAAATCCAAAGCTTTGCGTTCTAGATGCTTCTCCCAATCTTTCATTTTCTCAGACAGCATGAACGTACTTTTGTCAAGGCAGAGCTTTCTTCTAACTCTTTCCTCATTAGTTGCCGTCTTTCTGAAGCTTTTCGTACAACAGCTTGATTTCTTCTTTCTCGTCTTTACTAAATGCTATTACGTCTCTTTCATCTTTCCCTGTTTTCAGTGTTATCTTGTTTTTCCTCTCTCTCGTCACAAAGAATTTCATCAAGAAGCAAACCATATAAAAGCACTCTGCACCAAGAAATGTCCCCCAAGTGCTCTGGAAAATGGCTTTTCCAGATTCAATGTGTGTCAACGGCATTTTCCTCCATAGATTATTGCAAGCATTCAGTTCCCTCCGCACCTTTTTCATTAGTGTCCCAATGCTACCGAGGAAACTCATTAGAGTATAAAACCTCCTAGTCGGCACAAGATAGGAAATGACTTGTCGGTTGTTTTTTTCGACTGCCTTGATCCAAAGTGGGTGATCGAATGTAATACAAGGAGTTTCCCATACCATGACGATTGCATAATTTAGTGACAAACAGAAGCGTTGAATACAGACATGTTTCATCAGATGGTTTTTAGGTTGAATATAAATTATTGGCAAAAGGGTGATTACAGATTTCCAGGATGCTCACCATCGCTATAAGTTTGCATGAATCCTGACCAGTCAGGTCTTGTCCCCTGTTGGGACACCTGGACAGTTTTCCAAAGAAGATCGATATTGTGCCCAAATTTAACAACTTCGGGTGTTTCTAGTTTTCTCACAGACTTCAACACAATCTTGGAGAAAACAGATTCGTTTAAGGCAAGATATGGAACAATCTTGACACCTTTGTTTGAGTGATGGCTTTACTTTGTGTGAGTAGATGTCTCTTATAGGGGGGAGGGTTTTAGTTTGGATTCCATCCTTATTTGTTTGACGCTGCCAGTATTTTCCCCATACCATGAAATATTCCCTTGCCGTCCAATGTGCAGATGTTGTGGTCCACATTATCTCCCACAAACTGCGGGGCAAGTACCACAAGGAAAAGAATGAAGGATTGTTGAAGCATCTTCCTCTATTACTGCTGATTGCTTGAAACGCGTTACCCTTTGCTTTTAACTTAACTAAAACACAAGTTGATTTAGTTCAATCGATCAACCACCGTGACCCAAAGACATGGTCAGCTTCGACAGCAAGACCAAAAACATTGGAGGAGTAAAGGATCTTGGTCTTGCAGCATACGTAATGGGCTTTGACCGATACTTTTGCTGCTTGAGTTCATCTTTCACTAGAACCTCCAGTAGCAACTTCAAGCCTGCTGGCACCATTCGGTTGTGCAAAAATATCTTTCTGTGAAGGATAAACAGCTGTGCTATACTCTGTTCTCAATCTCAGCCATTTTTCAATTTTGCTGCTGTTTTTATGATGCGATGACTTCTTCACTACTAGCTTCTCTTCTTGACTCATACCATTTGTTGTTGATGATATATTCTGCCATATTTCGAAAAAAAACAATATTGGAACGCCCATTGACTTCTGCAAACACCAAAGGGTCCTTATTATATTTATCCTCTAGTTTTTGTTTCAACCGCTTTTCCCCGTATACTTCTTCCCCATCCGCCAGTTCTCTCATTCTATCATGCAGTTCTTGTAGACTATACAGTTCCCCATCTGATTCTCCTTCTAAACCAAATCAAAGAACTTCGAAACATTTTTGCATACTTTCGTCTTTTTTGGGCGGCCTCTTCTGCTTGGTTTGAGCATCTGGAGATGGCCAGTTTTGAACAAAGCGAGAAAAAACATCCTTTGTGGTATATTGCATCGTCAGCGACTAAATCATTAATTGTTGCAATCCTTGTGTAGACTTCATGGCTCCAGTTGTCATTTCTTTGATCACACTTATGAAGAATTCTTTGTCGAAATCCAATAAGTGTCACTTGATAAACATGGCCTCGATCAGGATGCTTCTCGTCCTATTTAGCTGCCTGTCCACATAAAAAACAAAGATCTTTCCAAGAAAATGGCTCCATGCCTGATCTGATTCTTTTGTTAGGAGCATTTGAGGATGACGCTTCGTCAGCGCGGAAGGTGACTTTTCGTTTCATGTCAGTAAAATTGCGGCGAGAATCTTTATGGACCATCACCTCTACATTTTGTTCTATGCACTTAGAAATATAAGACTCCAGGTCCGGGCGTTCACGAAGTTTGCAGTACTGTAGCACAGTATTCAATCCTTTTGAACCCACCACAACTTTTTCTGATGAAAGGAAGCTTTTGAGGCATATCACAGACTTTTCAGGATCGAAGACTTCCTCAGCCATGACTGAAAAGTACAAAAATCATGATATGAATGAAATTGACTTTCAGCTACAAAAAACATCTCCAAGCAAAATAGTCATAACGTATTTTAGCAGGTAAAAACGTACACTGCAATCAAAATTTTCTTAAGTCTAAAACTGTAAGTTTACTTACTTGTGAAGAGCAAGAAATTCCAGCAATCATTGTATATAGAGTTCAGAGGAAAAGCTATTGACGTCATCAACAATAAATTTATAATTTATAATATTAATTTTCATCATTTTTTGTGATGTATGCAAAGTTATATGAAATAAAAACGAAAGTAAATACAGAATTCTAATTATTTTTCTGTTAGTAATAATCTTAAAATTGTACAAAGTTTACTAAATTTTGCAAAATACCCCCTGTTACTAAACTAGCTAGCTGTAAACAAATTTCCCCAAACGCACTTTGAGAGGATTTTGGATATGTTAATCTACATAAAATTGCGCTTCTTTTGATACCAAATCTATTAGTATAATACAAGTGCTTGTGGGCCCTTCGGACCCATGTATTGATGTTTGTAGAAGTATACGTATATTAGACAACATGTGATTGCAAACTCCAATCGTGTTGTTGCTGTCGTTGGTCACAGGTCAAAGTGCCTCGGGGTAGACCACGTTCCGTGTGATTCCAACCCTTTGTGTTCCGTGTGATTCCAACCCTTTGTGTTCCGTGTGATTCCAACCCTTTGTGTTCCGTGTGATTCCAACCCTTTGTGTTCCATGTGATTGCAACCCTTTGTGTTCCGTGTGATTCCAACCCTTTGTTTTCCGTGTGATTCCAGCACTTTGTGTTCCGTGTGATTCCAACCCTTTGTGTTCCGTGTGATTCCAACCCTTTGTGTTATGTGTGATATCAACCTTTTGTGTTCCGTGTGATTCCAACCCTTTGTGTTCCGTGTGATTCCAACACACACACAATCACACACGCACACAAACGTAAGTCCATGAGTCTACTAAGTTTGTGGAATGCGGCAAGACGTTACCGCAGAGTTTTCCTGTAATCTAATACTCATAAGTGTTTTTAACCCAAAACCC
>JACEEZ010018563.1:15000-27500 GCA_016584305.1 Chionoecetes opilio
GAATACATAATCAATAAGTCGTTTGTGCAAGGTTGCTTCCCAAATCATTTACAGATAGCCCGAGTAGTTCCTATTTTTAAAAAAGGTGATCAGTCCCTGTTTTCTAATTACCGTCCGATTTCTATACTACCTAGTATTAGTAAGATTATTGAAAAAATAGCAGCACATAGATTACTGAATTATCTAACAAATAAATCCCTTTTAACTAACAATCAATTTGGGTTCAGACCAAACTTTTCTACTGAGTTCATCACCTTACACAACAAATGTACAATGCTCTAGATAATAGAATGTTTCAGCTGACAGTTTTCTGTGATCTTAGTATGGCATTTGACACTATTAATCATTCTATATTGCTGCATAAACTTGAAGTGTATGGCATAAGGGGTCCGGCATATAATTGGTTTAAAAGTTATTTAAATTCAAGAAAACAATACACAGCTTTTAATAGCACCACATCACAGCGAAAAATTATTAAATGCGGAGTACCACAAGGGTCGGTTTTAGGGCCACTATTATTCCTGATATATATAAATGATATAACTTTATGTACCAATAACCTAAAATTTATATTATTTGCGGATGATACGAACATTTTTCTTCAGGGCGTGATTTACCTACGTACAAGATACTATGAACAGGGAATTAACTCATGTCACTAGTTGGTTAAAAAGAAAAATTATCATTAAATATAAACAAACATATTTCATGTTGACACACTCGCAAACTACAATCCCCATCCCATTGACATCAAAATTAATGGATCTTCAATTAAACAAGTAGAAGAAGCTAAATTCTTAGGAATTATTATTGATAATAAATTGCAATGGAAATCTCACATAGAAGAAGTAAACAAAAAATTTTCTAAAATTTCTGGCATTATATATCAAATACGTAGATCGTGCAATTACGAATGTTTACAACTAATATATAATTCCTTAGCATACACACATCTACTTTATTGTTCTTCTGTCTGGGGGGTACTTATAAGATTTATATCGATAATTATTCATCAGCCAAAAAAAATTAATAAGGATTATGTCAGGATGTAATAGGTTTGCACATACCAGCTCCCATTTTCCGTGATCTTCAACTTTTAAAAGTACAGATATAATTACATATCAAACTATTATATTCGTTTATAAATGCTTAAATATTTATGAAATTAATTATGGTTTTGAGTATGCTACACACACCAACGTCCAAACAAGACTCACAAACAATCTTAAAATCCCCTTATGTAGAACCAGTCATGCCCAACACAGCGTCATATTCAGAGGCTCTAAACTCTGGAATGAAGCTCCACTAGATATTAAAACCAGACCCTTTAACTCATTTAAATTACAAGTTAAACTACAGTTTAAAACTGCATACTAAGACTCTTACAGTTTGATACAATCATAATTACAGAGTGCCATACAGCTATCTTATTAGAACATCATATATGTGGTGTAATTCATGGCAGTTGGTATTATTATTATTATTATATTATTATTATTATTATTATTATTATTATTATTATCATTATTATTATTATCATTATTGTTGTTGTTGTTGTTGTTGTTGTTGTTGTTGTTGTTGTTGTTGTTGTTGTTGTTGTTGTTGTTCCTATTATTGTCATTAATTATTATTGTTAATATTATTATTATTATTATTATTTATTATAATTTTTAGTACGAATATTATTATTAATCCTCTACTACCACTACTACTACTACTACTACTACTACTACTACTGCTGCTACTACTACTAACTACTTAATATAATGATAGTATTATAATTATTGCTACTACTAATATTACTGTTATAATTATCATTATTATTATTATAATTATTATTATTTTTATTATTATTATTATTATATTGTTATTATTACTATTACTATTATTATTTTTTATTACAACACTACTACTACTATTACTGCTACTACTACTACTACTACTTTTTATACTACTAATTGTATTTCCCGTATTCACGACTGCTCTAGCTAACCAGTAGTGCATAGCGTCCATAAGGAGCCACGAGCTCAATGGACAAGATTTAGACCTATAAATGTTATTAACATGTTTTGTAAATATAATGTTAATAAACAATCAATCAAAAACAATCTCTCTCTCTCTCTCTCTCTCTCTCTCTCTCGCTCTCTCTCTCTCTCTGCTCTCTCTCTCTCTCTCTCTCTCTCTCTCTCTCTCTCTCTCTCTCTCTCTCTCTCTCTCTCTCTCCCTTCCTTTTACCTTCCTTTCTCTCCCTCTCTCTCTCCCTATCATATCCTTTCCATTTCCTTCTATTTTTTTCACATCTTTCGTCACAAAACAAAACAAAACAAAAAAGAAGCAACACTAAAATTGCCTTTTTAAACTAACAGGTAAAACGAGACGAGATTTTTACCATGACAAAAAAATAATAACAACATCTTTCTTACTACAACGCGAGATATCGTAAAATGCAATAAAAGAAGAGAGAGAGAGAGATAAAGAGAAAAAAGCGCACACGTCAAAGATAAATTCAAAGTGATGTGGCAATAAAATATAAGGAAAAGAAAGTATATAGGTAACAGGGAAAGAGAGAGAGCGAGAGAGAGAGAGATGGAGAGAGAGAGAGAAGAGAGAGAGAGAGAGAGAGAGAGAGAGAGAGAGAGAGAGAGAGAGAGAGAAGAGAGAGAGAGAGAGAGAGAAGAGGGAGAGGTCAGAAATGAAAGACAAGATGAATATAGGAAAAGGAAATAAAAGGATATAATATACCAGATGGATTATAAAACAGAGGAGGAGGAAGACGAGGAGGAGGAGTAGGAATATATAGGAATGCATAGGATTAACAGACACCAGGAGACCTATTGGTCCATAACGAGGGTGTCTGCCGAACTACATACTACTAACTACAACTACATGTAAGAGGACAGTTGGAAATGATACCAAGTCCCAAAGAAGAACNTTTCTCTCTCATCTTCTCCTCTCTCTCTCTCCTCCTTTTTTTTTTATACCATCTACATAATGTACAATTATTTACAAGGAAAAAATATTTACATGTTAAAGGTGGTATTGTGAGTACCACCTATCTTAAAACCTAACCTTAACCACATACAAATACCTATGATTACTTAATGCTAACTATTTACATGTTTACAATTCGATACTCGTGACTCTTCCACGCACATCACTGAGCCAACACATGTACAGTCACTTTAAAAACTCTGCGCCCCGCACACAGCAACACTAAAGTCGTCAAGCAGGTGCCACGGTCACGGCTCAGGTGTTGGGTTAACCTCTACACGGCGTGGCCAGGGCTGCAGGTGCCATGGTCACGTTTCGAAGCTCCCTCTCAAAACATCCGCGCCGTATCATGCTGTCGCAGGAAGGCATCGCCGTATCCGTGCGGCGTAAGTTGCGGCGGGAAGCTCGTCAGCTGGGGGTGTTGGGCGTAGGGTCCCTGGGCCAGGGTTGTTGGGGGTCCCCAGGTGGCGGTGTGGCTGTGTGAAGGGAGGCGCCAGGTAGCAGCGCCTCTGAGGACGGCTAGTGTCTCCTGGCTGTCTACCCTGACAGCCTCAATCAGGTCCTGGTGTCTCTTGTCCGCCAGCCGCTCCCGACAGTTTGTATCGTATGGAATCGTCCCTGGCAGTACTCACAAGTAAGCCTCTTCGGGCAACGTTCCTCAGAGTGGCCCTGACGATGGCACCAAGAGCACTTGACCTGACGTGGCCTCTCGATGAACTTTCTGGTTACGTCTCTGTTTCCGTCCCTCTCACTGGCACGCCTGTCCCTAGGCCTTCCGGGATAATTGATCCGTCCTTGATTCCGTCCTTTACTGTAAGGCGGCTGCCTGCGTCCCAAAGGTGGTTGTTGGGTCACGTCTTGAGGCTGGGGTCGCGGACGAAAAGTAGTATTCTCACGAACTGCCTGGAGTTGCACTGCCTGGGGTTGCAGGGGCGCCACCTCAAGGTCAGATGAAGAACGACGGGGGTTGGCAGGGTGAGGGCGTGGCGTTATGTTACCTGGTGTCGGAGACGGGTGAGGGAGTGGAGAATTGCTGCGTGGGGTGGGAGGACTAGGTGTGGAGGGACTAAGTGGCGGGAGGGTGTTGGGCGGGTAGGCAAGTGAGCCGCAAATCTCTATTTCGTCCTCACCTCCGCTGTTTATCACTGAGTCCCACCACTTCGCGATCTGCCTCGTTTCCCATAGTGATCGTGCCCATCCTTTTCTATTTTGTCGGTCTGGCTGTGCAGGAATCGTTCTGTGTCTCTGTGTTGCCACTTGCAAGGTTTCCTCGACGAGCAATTGTGTTCATACAGACAAGCTCTCCTCTCTCACTCTCTCATTTCTCTCCCTCTCGTCTCCGTCTCTCTCTCTCTCCCTCTCCTCGTCTCTCTCTCCTCTCTCTCTCTCCATCTATCTCTCTCTCTCTCCTCTCGTCTCTCTCTCCTCCTCTCGTCTCTCCCCCTCTCTCTCAACTTTTTTCCAATTTTTCACTCCTTTTTCCTATCCCCCTCCTCCTCCGCCACTAAGCGTAATAGCAAAAAAAGTTTTGCTAATGGGCCCCCTCGCCGTTTTTCCTACACAAGTCTGGCCCTCTGCTCACCCGACGACCACATCTCAGCGTCATTCATGACCTCGCACATAACCTTTTAAAGCTCGCCGTCGTATTCGCGTTTCCACTACACTTCTGCTCAACTTATTCACTCATCCACCTCATCAGTCAGTCTTGTCGTTTGGGCGGCAGACATGTGAAGGAGGCAGCTCCGTGTGTGTGAAGTCAGGTCCATTAGTGGGCAGGGTTGCAGAGATTAGCGTCGACATGGCAGTGGAGGCCGATGGTGTTGTTAGTGTTGTGGAAGGAGGGTGTTGTGGCGTTGGAGGAAGTGGAGGAGAGGGTGAAGTGAAGGAGGCCGAAGCGAGTGTGGTAGAGGGAGGGAGAAGTGTCTGAGTGGAGTATAGTAGAAGTGTGTGCATGGCGCTTAAGTTCTGTTCTGAGGGGCGAAGCGATACCTGAAAAGGTACTTCTAATTGAAGTGCATCATTTTGAAAAGCGTGGTGAGAACGTGCAGGAGATAGAGATACATCTTTAGTGTGTGAGGAGGACGTGAGTGAGATGAACTCATGTCGGGGATGTACCTGGAGGGTTACCAGAAGGAGATGTGCCTCGTGATACTACTAAAGGAGTGGTCTCTAGTAAGTCACCAAAGAATGGTGAATGGCAGTGGTTGAGCATGGTGTGTACAACTCCCAAAGTGAGAAAAAATGTAAACAATGACCGTGTATGGGTGCACGAACGCTTTCAGGTTACTCTCGGGGTTGTTTCTGCAAGAGGAAGATACGGAGTAAGGACGGTAGAAACGATACAGCTCACCCGAAGGTAAATCTTGGTTGTTGGTGACAGTCAGGTTAGCATCTCGACAGCAAGGTTCTGTGACAGGGGAAGGGATGCGCATGAAAGTCGGTGGTTTACCCAGGAAGGGGATAGGTTTATTTATGATAGATAGCTGAGTGACATGCGGATCAAGGTGAAAAAGCCCATTGTCTGCCTGAGTGCTGGGGGTAAATTAATGTGGTGTGTAACGTGAGGAATTGCTACGGGCGGTTCAAGGAACTGTAGGTAAAGTTAGGGACAGGGTTGGGTTCCTGTGGTGTTGGTGTCCTTCCAAGACGCTTTGTTGCGCTTGTTGGTACTCCAGGTCTTTGGCCCTTTGAATGCCGTCTGGCACTTCATTGCAAAGCCAATGGTTTGGGGGCCTTATCGGTCGACAGCTGGGAACCTCTTTTTCGGGCATAACCCCTTTAACCGCGGATGGGGTGCCTTTTTCGAAGAAAGGAGTCAGAATCTTGTCTGAGATCCCTTGAAAGGGAGGTAGGTGCACTGCAAGGCGTTTTTAAGATAGAGACCGGGGAGTAGACACTGGGGTCGGGGTAAGGGAACTTCCGACACTAGGAGGGTTTCAGAAGGCAGGAGCTAAGTTATTCGTAAGAAGAGAGAGAGGAGGGGTTTAGTTACAGGATAAGGGAAATGGACAAAAATAAGAGGAGTTTTTGCTTGCAGGTCTACTATACAAACTGGTAGGAGTATTTTAAAACAAGATAGATTTCCTGAGAGGTTAAATGGTGAGGATTGTATAATAGCATTAACAAGAAAGCAGGGTTGGATATGTCAGGAACGGTATTTGAATCTGAAGCCGAGATAACTGGGTATAGGTTATTTCACAGGACCGAGTTGGCAGTCGAGGTTGAGGAGTTGCGCTTTTGCAAGAGAATGCATTGCAGTGTTTGTGTTATAATGTTATAACAACAGATACGCATAAAGTCTATATGGGTAGAGGTTCTGAGGGATGAGAAAATGGTTTTGGGTGTAGTTGTATGAGGCGCTCCAAAAGGATGTTAAGAGGATTCAGCTCCTATATGGGAAGAAATAAACAAGGCCTGCCAGATATAATCGACTTATGCTGGTGGGAGATTTTTAATCGTAGGAATATAGACTGGTATTTAATCATAGGTGACAGCGGCTGCAGATGAATTGTTATATAGTAATCCAGATAACTTCCCTAAGTCAAGACCATTCACGGAGCTACTAGAGGAATAATATTCTAGGATCTATTGCTACAAAATAGAGCGATTTAGTTACGACTGTGAAGGTCGGTGGGAAAGTTATAATAGCGACCTAATGATATCAGTTTTAGCTTAAAAGGGGAAGTTTGGAAAATTAATGGCAATAAAACATAGAACCTCATTTTCAGAAGGCAAATTATGCAGGATTAAGAAGACCCGGAGGTTATTAATAAGAGGTGTGGGATGGAGGGGAAGAAATTTTCCATGGTGAGGCGAAAAGGCGATGAAAGCTGGAAAGGCCCAATTATGAAGGATTAGGAAGGCACCTGGAGGTATTAGAAGCGGTTAGACATGGAAGTGTGGTCGGCTGGGAGGTAATTAGAGCGGTTAGACATGGAAGTGAGGTCGGGGCTGAGGAGGTAATTAGAGTGTTATACTTGAAAGTGAGGTCCGGGGCTGAGGAGGATTACTTACCTTATTGTGTAAGGAATCTAATTGAGACAGAAAAGAATATTCCTATCGGGAAATAAGGTCCAGATAGAGAGATCCAAAATGGATGCCACTAATTTAAAACACAACTTGGAGTAAAAAGAAACATTTATTTAAGTTCAAGCAGGATTGGTAAGCAAAGGAACAGTATAACGAAGATGGCAGGACAGTGAAGAAATTAACAACGTCGAGCTGCTAATACATTATAGATAAATAGCATGACAGGCGAAAAAATGAACCCAAAGGGGTTTCTATCATGTATATAACACAAAGACGATGGAATTAGTTTGGCCTTAAGGCAGGACAGGGTTGAGAGTCTTAAATACGGATGTGATATGTGTAAAGTCTAAATGATTATTTCTTAAGAAGTGTTTTTACGGAGGAGGATACACAGACATACCTGATAGTGAACAGATGTCAAAGGAGCGATGAGTAGAAACTTCAAAGATATTGTGATAAATAGGGAACATTTGTGGAAAGGGTATAGATAAATGAGAATTTAGAATCGCCAGAAACAGATGAAGTGTATATCCCAGGGGTATTAAACGAATGCAAGAGGTTGTTAGTGATTCGTTACTGTACTTTTTAGAATAATCGGTTGAGATAGCGATGTAGCCATTATTGTGGACGGAAAGGAAATGTTTGTTGCCCTAATTTAAGAAGGAGACATGAGGACTAAAGTCAAATTATCGACCCGTAAGATCTAACATCAGTGTGGGTAAATTATTAGATTCTATTATTGCAAAAAACATTAGAACCTTAGATAAACATAGTTTGATCAATGATTCACACCTGGATTCACCAAGGGTAGGTCCTGTCTCACAATTTATTAATTTGAGTTTTTATATGAAAGTTTAATGACACGGTGCAGATAATGATAAAGGATTAGATATAAATAGAATCCTGGACTTTAGTAGGATTTGAAAAGTACCACACGAGCGACCTCTTAGATTGGTTAGCTCATGGAACAGATGAAGGTTCTTCATTGGATCAGAGCTTGGCTAAGTAATCAGGCAACAAAGGTTACAATAATGGTTTCTAAATCTAAATGGGGACTGGTGACAAGTGGAGTTCCACAGGTTTGTTTTGGGTCCATTACTAGTTTTTTTTTGCATCAAACGACTTGGATAGTGGATTAGCAGTGAATACAGCAAGTTGCTGATGATACTAAGGTAGGTAGGATATTGGGATCACAGTCTGATGTAAACCAGATTGCAGTGAGACTTACTATATAAACTTAACGCTTGGGCAGTCACGATGGCATGATGGAATTTAATTTTGATAAGTGCAGCGTTATGCTTTGGTGAAAAAACCCTGGTAATAGATACACGCATAACCATGTATCGCTGAAAAGATCCAAGGTGAAAAAATCTTGGAGTGAGGTGACCCAGACCTCCAGGGGGGGGGGGGGGGGGGGGGACCTAGGAACAATGTATTGAGGCGCATTAAATGCGCTAATAGCGTATTAGGATTCATTACAGAAGTGTAAAAATTGAATGAATGAAGTATTCTAAAGTTTTTTCTTTATCTGGCTCTTGTCAGCCTCACCTATACTATGCGGTTCAGTTTTGTTCCATTATTAACAGGATGGTTATAAGCCTTGTTTAGAACATGCAGAGAAGAATGACCATAATGATACAAGGTATGCGTAACTTTAGTTATACGAAGAATTGCAGTTTATTAAAATTACACTCACTCGAGAGAGCAGTGTCAGGGGCGATCTGATAGAAGTTTTTAGTGGATAAGGGATTTATAAAGGAGAGGTAGGAAAATTTCTACGGCCTTTAACCGAGGTAGAACACGAAGTAACGATTTCCAAGCTGGAAAACAAAAAGGGCGTAGATTTAGAGAGGAAATAGGGAAAACTGGTCACAAATAGGGTGGTGAATGAGTGGAATGGTCTCATAGACATGTAGTTAGTTGCGGATTCATAGGGGCTTTAAGGGCGCTGGATAGTTCATGTCTGGGGAAGAAAGGTGGATGTAGGTAGTTTAGTGCAGGAACTACCACTTGTGGCCTCGCGTCCTCTTCGCTTCCTTATTTTTGCTTATGTTCTTCTAGTTCATAAAGCAGTTTTTTTTTTGCGATTTTTTTTTTTTGGATTTATATTTAGTGGAAGTTTATCTCATTTTTTTTTTTTTATATTTAGTGGAAGTTAATCTAATTTTTTTGGTTTTATAATTAGTCGAAGTTTATCAAATTTTTCCGGTTTTATAATCTATTTGATCGAAGATTATCAATTTTTTTTGGTTTTATATTTAGTCGAAGTTTATCTCATTTTTTTTGGTTTTTATATTAATTTGACGTTTATCTAATTAATTTTTGTTTGTTTTATATTGTCGAAGTTTTTCTAATTTTTTGCGTGTCTGTCCCTTCTCATTCCTTTTCACGGGGGGGGGGGGGGGGGATTTTAACTGCTTATTAAATCCTTTCACCTATTTATAAAACCTCTTTCAGGTCGCATTGCACTCTTTTTTTTCTCGTCCGGAGTGTAGTTTGATTTGTTTCTAAGGAATATGTTCTATTAATATCGGAAATTATGAAAAGAGATAAAAAAAAGGAAAGGATTATATGGATTGTGAATTAGTATCAAAATTTTAATGAACATGATGGATAAGAACATTTAGATTATTTTATTTAAAAAAAAAAAAAATACGTTGGAGCCTATAGCGCCTGTAGGCTACTTTTTCTTTGAAGGCCCCTGCACATTCTGGAAGCTGGAGATGGATACTTTTCTCCAAAAACAAAATTAAGTAAAGTATGGAATGTAAATGAGTAACAAATGAATAATATGGATAATAACTCACATTCATGTGGATAGTCTTCTCCTTGTCGTCTCGGGGCGGGGGCGGGACGACGTCTGGCGGGTGGAAGTGCAGGAACAGAAAGCGAGCCAGACCCCCTAGTATGGTTTTCTTCATGAACCTCGGCACCTCCGTCCCTCTGACGCCGCGGTGGTGGATGTTGAGGGTGAGCACCGACATGCCAGACGCCAGGCTCACCAGGCAGATGGTGACGCCGTAGTACAGACCTGAGGGAGGCGGTGAAGGAGGTGCAGATGTGAAAAAGAAGAAGAAAAAAACCCCGTTGATTATGTAAAAAAAAATCGATAATTGTGGAGATGGTGGTGAAAGTTAAGAAGGAGATGAAAAAATCCTGAATGAGGGGGTGTAGGCGGTGTAGGAATGCAGAAGGGCGGTGCAGAATAATAAATATAAAAATAAAATCAGTTATAATGCTGAGGGTGGTGCTGAAAGTTAGGATTAAGGGATATGAAGGAGGAAATAAAAAGAAAAAGTGATGGCATAAGACGGTGACGTGGTGCAGAAAGAAGAAAAACAAAGGAAAAAAACAGTGAAGCCACAAAAGGTTAGATGAGGTGAAGTAAGCATATTCAAGGTCATGTCAGGTTAGGTCAAACGTACATAAAGAGGGTCACGTGACTGATGGAGGGGGAGACAGAGTTAGTAGAGGTGGTGTAAGAAGTCGCAAGGTGTAAAAAAAAGAAAAAAATGGTGAAGCCACAAAAAATCACATGAGGTGAAGCAGGTATACCCGAGATCAGGTCAGATGCAGGTACAGAACCTGTAAATACAAGAAGAAAAAAGAAAAAGCCACAAAAAAGAAAGAAAAAGACACATAAGGTCATTAGGTGAAGTAAACTTGTTCGAGGTCAGGTCAGGGTCAGGTCAGAGGGTGTGTGTCCTGTGCCTTACTGATGAGCGGGGTCTTCTCGGTGGGCGGCAGGGACTCGCGGATGGTCATGAGGAAGACCGTCTTGGAGAGCAGGAGCGCGCCGAGATGCCCAGCGTCACCTTCTCCCCGGACTCGCTGGGCACGTAGAACACCAACAGGGCTGCGCCGGGAAGGGAATGATAAAAAAAGACTTTAGAAAACGAAGTAAAAAAATATAAAAGAATATCATTACTGTAAGATATACTCCTCCCCCCCAAAAAAAAAATTATATAACCCCCCAAAAAAGGGGAATGGGTTATATAATACACCCACGGAGGTGTTGCCTCCATGGTGTAGTGGCTAACGTGCCTAGCTATGAATCTGCGAACCCTGGTTCGAATCCTGGCCAGGGCAAGTCGGCGACCAGCCCATACAGCTGTTCTTCCTCCCTTTCGGGATTGATAAATGGATACCTGAGGAAACCTGGAAACGGGTTCTCACCCATCACACGCTCAAAGGCTAATGCAACGGAGATGAGCACCGAGGCCACGCGCAGCATAGCTTATGCCCCCAACTTCACTTTTTTTTTTACCTCCCCCCTAAAAAAATAATTACTTATACTCACCTATACCATTGATGAGAACGCAGGGCAGGATGAGGTTAAACACGTAGAACATGGGCCGTCTTCGCAGCTTGATGGTGAAGGTGATGTCGGGGTAGGCTCGGGGCAGCACGAGTAGTAGGTGATGTTCTTGGCCGCGTAAACTCCACCGGTCCGAACTCGCCGTTAGAACTGATAATTCGACATGTCCCCATCTGTCCATGGCTTGGCTTCAAGAGGTCGCGCTGGAGGGAGCCATGGGGAGAATGGTGATGAGGGGATGGGGAGGGGAGGGTAAAAGGGGAGACGATTGGGGAGAGCATGAGTGGTGAGGGAATGAGGAGAAAGTTGTTTTGTTAAACAGTTGCTATTTTTTGTTTTTCTAGGTTTGGCTTTGTTACGTACTTTTAATTTTAAGTTTTAGTTTTGTTTGGTATGGCAAATATTTTAGAGCGTTTGATCCCTATACGTTGTGTTGATTGATAGTTTTAGCTTTGTTATTAGTTATTTTGATATGGGAAAGTTGTTACTTGTTAGCCCTCTTAATTTGTATGGATTTATTATTTTATTTGGAAAAAAAGGTTTAGTTCTGTTTTTATTGATAATATATAATTTTTTTGTTATTTTTGAATATTTTTGTAAGAAAAATAAATCAATATATTTTGTTTTTCATTTTGTCAATATTCTACTACTACTACTACTACTACTACTACTACTACTACTACTACTACTACTACTACTACTACTACTACTACAACTCTTCTGCTTCTACTACTACTACTACACTACTACTACTACTACTACTACACTACTACTACTACTACTACTACTACTACTACTACTACTACTACTACTCTACTACTACTACACTACTTCTGCTTCTACTACTACTGTTTGATAAGGAACGAGTGACAGTAGGAATGAGTGTGGTGAGGTTTAGAGGAACTTTGAGGAAGACACGGAGGGAAGGAGATAGGAAAACGAGTGAGGGAAGGAAGAAGGGAGATAGGAAGAACACTGAAGGACAGAGAAGGAAGAACGAGGGAGGGAAGAAGGGAGATAGGAAGAGGATTGAATAACCAGAGTAGGGTGTTACAATCATGAGAGAGAGAGAGGACAAAGCGTGTGTGCAGTCTGGCTGTGAGGATCGAGGACAAAGAGAATGAGAGAATGAGGGAGAGAGATATATTGAGAGGAACAGAGA
>JACEEZ010018563.1:30000-37476 GCA_016584305.1 Chionoecetes opilio
GAAATTCAGGAGGGTAGGAAGGAAGGACTATTAGGGAAGAAGTGAAAGGGTGTAACTAAATGGGGTTTTTAAGGAGGTAGGTGTAGTAAGGGATGAAGGAGGAAGGGAAGGTGAATGGGGATGCAGGAAGATAAAGGAGATCAGTAAGATGTTGTTAGGTAGCCAGGAGATAAGAAAGTAGTAGATAAGCTTGTTTGGAGGTGTAGGAAGAGATTGTTAGGTTTTATCACTTTCATCAATATTGTTTTATCTTGTCCTAGCACCGCTTGGTCCTACCTCATTATTTTTTCCCCTTGGGGTTTTATAATTATATATCTTAATAATTTTCGTCAAGGTTGTATAACATTCAGTCGCGCGGGAGGAAGAGAGGATGAGGAGGTGAATGGTGGGTGCAGGAAGATAAAAAGTATATAGAATATAGCTTTTTAAGGGGCCGTTCTCTACGCCCGTGTTTTCCTAGTATTTTGCAGGCTCCCAGTTTCATGTCTTTAATTAATTAAAACATCATTTTTGTATATGATTTTTAAAATTCATGTTATTCTTTAATATTTGTCCATGAGAAAAATGTAAATTTTCCTTTTTTTTCTTTCGTTAGATTTAGTGATGAACATATTTTCGGCAAAGTTTTTTTTGAAAAAAAAAAAAGATTATATGGAATAAAAAAGTACAATTTTCTCTTGACAATAACTTAGTAAATGGTTGAAAAAGATAACCCTTTTTTTTTTTTTTTACCCCCCCCCCCCCCTAAAAAAAAATTTATTTACTCCCTATACCTTGATGGGGGAACGCAGGCAGGATGGGGTTTAAACACTGAAACATGGGCCGTCTTCGCAGCTTGATGGTGAAGGTGATGTGGGGGTAGGGTCGGGCAGCACGAGTAGTAGGTGATGTTTTGGCCGCGGAAAAACCCACCAGTCGAACTCCCCGTTAACTATAATTCGCAGTCCCCCGTCCATTGCTTCAAGAGGTCGGCTGGAGGGGAAAAATGGGGGGAGAATGGGTGAGTGGGGGGAGGGGAGGGGGGGGGTAAAAGGGAGACATGGGGGAGAGAATGAGTGATTGGGGGGTTTTGGGAAAAAGGGTGTTTTGTTAAGAGTTGCAAAATTTTTTGTTTTCTGGGTTTGGGGCTGGTTGACGCCCTTTTTTAATTTTTTAGTTTTTTTTTTTTTTTTTTGGTATGAAATTTTTTAGCTTTTGATTGCCTAACGTTGTGTTGATTGATATTTTTAGCTTGTTTTTAGTTTTTTTTGATATGGAAAGTTGTTATTTGTTACCCTCTTAATTTGTATGGATTTTTATTTTTTTTGGAAAAAAGGTTAGTTCGTTTTTTGAAATATTAAATTTTTTGTTTTTTAAATATTTTTGTAAGAAAAAAATCAATTTTTTTTTATTTTGTTTTTTTCATTTTTCCATATTATCTATTTACATTTTACTACTACTACTACTACTACTACTAATTTCCCCTACATACTACTACTACTTACTACTACACTACTAATTTACTACTATCCCTTTTACTACTAACTATACTAAAAACCACTACTACTCTACTACTATACTACTACTACTACTACTACTACTACTATCTTACTACTATACTACACTATAACTATACTACTACTCTACCCTACTACTACTACTACTACTATTTACTACTACTACTTAACTATACTACTACACACTACTATTTATTACTACTACTACTACAAACTACTAACTATTACACACTCAACTACGACTACTCTACTACACTCTACAAACTACACACTACTACACTTAACTACTATACACTACGATACCACCTAACTACTACTACTACACTACTACATCCCCTTACCTATATACTACTACTACTACTAATATACTACAAACTACACTACACCTATACACTACTCCCGACTACTACTACTAACTACTAACTACTACAATTAACAAACAAATCATCCACTATATATTTTAACTACACACTACTATACACTACTACAACTACTACTCCTATATAACACACACTACTACTACTACTACTACTACTACTAAATACTACTCTCTACTACTTACTCTACACATACTACTACTACACTACTTACTACTACTACAAATACTATTTTCCTACTACACTACTACTACTACTCACTAACTCTACTACTACTACTATACTATACTATACTACTACTACTACTACTACTACTACTACGACACTATACACTACTACTACTACTCTACTACTACACTATACTACTACTTATACAAATTACTACTACTACTACTACTACTACTATACTACTATACAAACATACTCCTACTACTACTTACTACTACAAACTACTAATACTACCTACTACTACTCAACTATTTACTACTACTACAAACATTTACTTTCTGTTCTACACTACTGTTTGAAAGGGAAGAGTGACAGTGGGAAGAGTGTGCTGAGGTTTAGGGGAAAATTTTGAGGAAGACAGGAGGGAAGGAGATGGGAAAACGGTGAGGGAAGGAAGGGGAATAGGAAGAAAACTGAAGGCGGAAAGGGGAAGAGGGAGGGGAAAAAAGGGGGATAGGAAAGGATTTAAGAAAAAGAGGAGGGTGTTACATCAGAGAGAGAGAGAGGAAAGCGTGTGTGAGTCGGCTGTGAGGGGGCGAGGGGCAAAGAAAGAGAGGAAAGGGGAGAGAGATATATTGAAGGACGAAGAAGAGAGAGAGAAGAGAGGGAAAGAGAAGAGAGGAGGAGAGAGAGAGAGGGAAAGGAGAGAGAGAGGAGAAGGGGGAAGAGAGAAGAGAGAGAGAGAGAGAAGAGAGAAGGAGAGAGAGAGAAAGAAAGAAGAGAGAGAGGGAGAAGAGAGGAAAGGAAGAGAGGAGGGAGAGAGAGAGAGAGAGAGAGAGAGAAGAAAGAGAGAGAGAGAGAGGGGAGAGAGAGAGAAAGGAGAGAAAAGAGAGGGGAAGGAGAGAAGGAGAAGAGGAGAGAAGAGAGAAGAGGAGAAAAAAGGGGTGGGGCCCGGGCGAAGGGCAGAGGGAAAAGGAGAGGAAAGGAAGAAGGAAAGAATAAGGGAAAAAATTTAAAAGCGAGGAATGGGGGAAGCAAAAAATTTTTTTTTCTATTTTTTTTTCTTTACATTTTGCGATTCTGTATGCCCCTGACCTGTCGAATGTGCTTGCTCCCCCCTTTCTAATTTTTTGTGGGGTATCTATTTTTTTTGACCCTGACCTAACTGCCCTTTAAAAATATGCTTGCTTCCCCTTTGTTATTTTTGGGTGCTTCCCCCTGTTTTTTCTTTTTTATTTTTGTACATTTATGAGACTCCCCCCCCAACCTTCTCCCTAGACAAACGGGAATAAAAATCAGGGAAAAAGAGTTGAAGCGGGAGTAAGAAAGCGAAAAAAAGAAATGGGAGAAAGAAAGCAACAAAAACAACAAATTAGGGCATGTGGGGAAGCAAGGGAAGCGCTGTTTTTTTTTTTTTTTTTTTTCTCTCTCTTCCCCCTCTCTTTTTTTTTTTTCAAAACCCCCCCCCCCCAATTCTTTTCCTTGTTGGTTTTAAAAAACAAGAATTGAACCCTATATTTTGTTTTAAAAAAAAAATTTTTTTTCGGGGCGAGCTTTCTTTATTTTTTTTGTCATGCTTTATATACTCCACCTCCTTCATATTCCTTTTCCCCTTTTCTCTCTTCCCCTTTTTTCTTCTTCTCCTCCCTCTCTCTCTCTCTCTCCTCCCCTTCTTCTCTTCTCTCTCTCTCCCCCCTTTCCCCCTCCTTTTTTCCCGCCTTTCCCCCTCCCTTTCCCTTTTGGGAAAACCGGTTATTCTCTTTGCTCTTTTCACCCCCCCCCCCCCCCTCCCCCCCCCCCCCCCCCCCCCCCCCCCCCCCCCCCCCCCCCCCCCCCCCCCCCCCCACCCCCCCCCCCCCCCCCCCCCCCCCCCCTTTTTCCCCCCCCCAATTTCCCCCCCCCCCCCCCCCCCCCCCCCCCCCCCCCCCCCCCAAACCCCCCCCCCCCCCCAAAAAACCCCCCCCCCCCCCCTTTTCCCCCCCAAAAAACCCCCCCCGCCCCCCCACCCCCCCCCCAAAAAAACCCCCCCCCCCCCCCCCCACCCTTTCCCCCCCCTTTTTTTTTTCTTTCCTTTTTTTTTCTCCCAAAACCCTTTTTTTTTTTTTTTTAAAGGAAACAAAAGGGAAAAATATTTTTGGGGTAAAAGGTTTAAAAAAAAAAAACCCCACCAAAATACCCAATTAATCCACAAAACCCCAATTTTCCCCAAAAAACACCCACAACCACACACACACCCCCCACACACACACACCAAAACCACACAAACACACACCCCCACAAAAAACCCTTTCCGGACCCTCCCCTAATAAGAACCCACATCTTTACGACTGACTCGAAAGGGAAAAATCCACGTTATATCGCCGCGCCGTAGATCCCTGGGGAACCCGTCCCACCTGCCGTGGCCTAAAGAACGTTGGTTTTTTGATGGTGGCCCCCGGAGTACCTGGGGGGTCGGGCGGGGGGAGGGGTGGTTTAGAAGGAATAATTAGTAAAGAGGAAAAGTAGCGAATGGGGGAGCAAATATATGGGAAGAAATAGGGGTAAAGGAAGGAATTTAGGGAAGAATGTGAAGGGTGTAAAAAATGGGGTTTTAAAAGGGGGGTAGGTTTAGTTTAAAAAGGGATAAGGAGGAAAGGGGGAATGGGATGCAGGGAAAATAAAGGAAAGATCGGGGATGGTTTAGGTACAGGAAGAAAAAAAGTATGTAGATCCTTTTTTAGGGGAGGTGGAAAAAAAAGTTTGGTTTTGTAGTTCATCAAATGTTTTTATCTTGTCCTGCAGCCCTGGGCCCCCTCATTTTTTTTTTCCCCCGGGGTTTATAAATTTAAAATATTTAAAAGTTTTCGTCAAGGGTTTTATACATGTCAGCGTGGAGGAAGAAGGAGGAGGGGTGAATGGTGGGCAGGAAAGTAAAAGGAAAAATTAGATAAAACTTTTTAAAAGGGGCCTTTCCGCCCGTGTTTTTCATTTTACTTTTTCAGGGTCCCAGTTTCATGTCTTTAATTAAATTAAAAATAATTTTTTGTTAAGATTTTAAAACAATGTATTTTTTAATTTGTCCTGAGAAAAAATGTAAATTTTCTTTTTTTTTCTTATTTAGATTTAGTGATGAACATATTTTCGGCAAAGTTTTTTTTTGAAAAAAAAAATATATATATGGAATAAAAAAAGTACAATTTTCTCTTGACAAAAACTTAGATAAATGGTTGAAAAAGATAACCCTTTTAGATTTTTTAAAATCCACTGAAAAATAAGTGTTCTGGGATTTTTTTCTTCTAGCAAAGTATTATTTGTCAGAAATTAGCGTTGAAAAAAATAACTTGCTTTATCTCATAACTCAGTAAGTATAAGTCCTAGGTGCATCAAAATTGGTACACTTCTTCTCTACCTACTAGTCATTTATATGTGAAACGATTATTGTTCTATCTTTATAATCATGGAAAATGAAGGATAAGATGAGTATGGCCTTTACTGGTAAAAAATAGAAAAATAGCCTTGGCGAGAGTCCCTTCAACTCCATGGCTGCTTTTCTTGCTTCTCGTGCTGTTGAAATACTTGCCAACCTCTTCTTGTATAATGCAGACCTCTTGCTCATCTCTAACTGATGATAATATGAGTAAAATCCAGGCAAAGACACAAAGGATGTGAAGGAAGTCTTTTGTTTAGCCTTTGTTTAGCTTGTCTTCTGTTTACACACATTATCTCATTAGGTGGACTAAGAGAAAACGTTTTTGTGAAAGGATAGACTACTATAAACTGCAAAAATTACTCTAAATCCATTCAAATCGCATTATGAAGATAATTTCCTGGGCATTTAAATGTCCAGCCATGTGCGCCCCGATCGGCTGGCCATTTAAACTGTTAAAGAGAACGATTTTGATGCGCGTAGGACTTTTTTCATGGCAGACTTATCAAATGTAAGGTGTGAATGAAAGAAAAATGTTAAAATACAAAATAATATTTTTTCTAAATATTTCACCTTAGAACCTACCAACTTAAGGAAGTAGGTAGGAAGAGATGTCAGAAAGAAGAAGAAGAATGTAGTAAAGAAGAGATAGTGAGTGGTGGTTCAGGAAGATAAAGGAAGTAGATTAGGTTATTAGGAGGTAGGAAGGAAGAGATGTTAGGAAGAAGAAGAAGGCTGAAGAAGGAAGAATGTAGTGTAAAAGGAAGAATGTAGTGTAGAAGGAAGAATGTAGTTCAGAAGAAGTAGTGAATGGTGAGGCAGGAAGATAAAGAAAGTACTAGATTAGGTTATTAAGGAGATAGGACTGGCACATTTCCCCCTTTATTGGCATGACATCAATTAATCAAGGAGGTAGAAGGTAGGAAGAGATGTATGTTAGGGAAGGATTTGAAGGGTGTAACTAAATGGGGGTTTAAGGAGGTAGGTTTAGGAAGGGATGAAGGAGGAGGGGGTGAATGGTGATGCAGGAAGATATAGGAGGTAGATTAGCTTTTTAGAACATAGAACATCAGAAAATAAGGAAGATACAAGGATACTTTTAAGGTGGTGGTGGTGAATAGTGATGTAGGAAGATATAGGAAGATCAGGAGGTGAGTGGTGGGGCAGGAAGATAAAGGAAGTAGATCTGCTTATTTAGGAGGTGGGAAGGAAGAGATGTTAGGGAAGGATTTGGATGGTGTAACTCAATGGGGGTAAAAGAATGAGAACGAGAGATATGGGGTTGCTAGAATGAGGGAAGAGGAGAAAGAGTAAGGAAGGAAAATAATATTAATGAAAACGAGAAACATGGGCTTGCTAGAATGAAAGAAGAGGAGGAGGAAGAGGAAGGAAGGAAAATAAAAATAATGAAAGAGAAACATTGGATAGCTACAGTAGAATGAGGGAGGAGGAGGAAGAGGAGGAGGCGAAGGAGGAAGAAGGAAGGAAGGAGACTGAGAGAAAAATAAACAGACAGTCTTTTTGGAAACGTTGTCATTCATTCGCAGTTTTGTGTGACTTGACCGAGCGATTCTGAGTGAAAGGTTTTGAAATAGAGTTGAAGAGGTTGAGACGAATAGATTCTGCTCCTTTTCTTCGACTTAAATCATTCTTGGATTGGAGACGTAATATATTTTATAAAAGAGGCAAGAGAAGGAGAAAGAGGAGGAGGAGGATATTATGGTAGATGTGCCAATGGTGTTTGTGATGGTGGTAGGTATATAGTTACAGTAGTGTTAGTAGTAGTTGTAGGTAGTTGGTGGTAGTGGTGGTAGTGATGCTTTTGGATGAATGGAGAGAGAAATGAGAAAGAAAAAGGGCAATATACATGAAAATATAGAGTATTTGATGAGTC
Organism: Chionoecetes opilio; assembly: GCA_016584305.1. Taxonomy (NCBI): domain Eukaryota; kingdom Metazoa; phylum Arthropoda; class Malacostraca; order Decapoda; family Majidae; genus Chionoecetes; species Chionoecetes opilio. Next base: position 37,342 of record JACEEZ010018563.1, read on the forward strand.
TGTGATGGTGGTGGTGGTGGAAACTCTTGAAAATTGGAGAAAAAAATGAAAGCGAGTTAATTTACAGGAAAATAAAGAAACGGAGAGATTAGAGGAGAAAGGAGGAAAGTTCTGAAAAAGATAAAAGGCAGAAAA
>JACEEZ010018564.1:0-36964 GCA_016584305.1 Chionoecetes opilio
AGTACGCAACAAAGGAAAAATTGTCCATTCTATAATCCTTAAGATTTGGGAAACTGACTGGGGAAAAAAAGGGTGGAGAAACAATTTTTTTGAGTGTGTGTTGGTTGAGAAAAAACGAAAACACCAACATCGAGTCATGCGAGAGACTGTTGGCTGTTATAGAACCGGCTTTAAATGTATCTACATGTAAATGGGTACTTAAATATTTTAATACTTCAAATGTATTAAATTATAATTTGCAAAAAATACTGTTTTATATCGAATATCTTTAAAGTAATCACTATGGATTTTGATTGGGACTATGAAAATCTCTTCAACTTTCCATATGAAGACGATCATGATCGTCTGACTCAGACTGACTGATTCAGACAGAAAACTAGACAGAACGAGAAAAAACCTACGGAAATCGTAAAACTAGACGGAAAAAGTGCAGTGTGACACCGCCTTTACTCGTTCCGTCATCTTTTTTCTGCCTGCATCAGTCAGACGGACTTGACGTCTAGTCTGGGGTCTTCACAAGGCAAGGTTGTCGTCAAATTCCATAGTCAAATCAAACCCATTGATATAATATAAAAGAATTCAAGATAAAACCATTATTTATTGTACATATAAAGATCAATTTTCTCAACTAATTTGAAATATTCAAGCGACTAAATCCCACATGTATGTATATTAGTTTTGTGGGTTTTATGATAGCAACAGTGTCCCACATCATAAGATTGTTGTTTACATTTTCGGGGGCCCTTTCTTTTCCCCAACCAACTCTTCATTCCGTACATTAGGGGACGCAGTGAATCAGCTTTAGGTTACTCAGATTATGTGGTCAGATGGGCGAATTGGGTTCCCCAAAAATGGTCCCAGTTCGTAAAACAAATATCCGTTTTGGGTGATTAAAAATGGTCCGAGTTGGCAATGGGACAAGGTGGACCTACTACGTTGGCAGATTCTTCTATGTTTGTCTTATTTAGGGTTTAGACTGTGTGTCTCAGGTACAGTGTAGGTTATATTTCATGATATGGTTTCGGTAACCATGTTTTTGCACTGTTTTGTGTGTCGGATCCATGTTTGTTAAGTCAACAAAAGCAGTGCAGACGAACGCTGCGTAGTGTGAAGAGGGGCATACAAAAAATTGTCAATTTTCAGAAAATTGACGATTAAATTGACGGGGAAAATTTCTAGTGTGACGTCGCCTTTTGTTTCCCTTCTTCTTCATGTTTCCTACCAAATCCAGTTCACATTCTTATTCTTACAACCTCTTTCTGCAAAAATGTCTCCTACTAAGTCTCGTGCGGTAGGTTCGCTTTTTTTATCGTCTCCACAAACTGTTTTTCCCTTGTTAAGGTGTACCCAGGTTTGACCTCTGGCGGATAAGGGTGTAACTATTATCTAATTTAATGTATGTATATGTTGCTATGAAGGAGTCAATTGTATTTAATGTTGCTCCAACGTCGTTTGGCTCAAAGGGTATAAATTGTGTATAGATTATTGAATTATGTGCGTTTTGTTCTTCGTTAGAATGTGCAACTGATTCAATCTATTTTAATAATTGGATAAGGCTATAATATATATCGCATTCAGACATCTAGGGGTCTGTTTATGACCCATCCTTTCAACATGAACCACCCATTAAAGCATCCTCTCCTCTTTCACCGTCTAAATATTCATACCAAATATTGACATTCTTGTTGTGTCTGGGGGGAAGGGCTGTCTATGTGTATGCCCCCTCTGCCACCGGCCCCAACACAGATAGATAAGATAAGATACTTTGGATCCTACTAGACACTTTGCAAGTACAAACTACAAGGCTTTGACTATAACAAGGCACCACCAGGCCGACGAACCTGGTGGGCTGAAACCGTTTGACCGAATGCAGGGCGCTGCACGCGGTACCACAGCTCTACCAACCGAGCCACCCTGACGGGTAACACACAGATAGATAGAAGATGTGTAGATATATAATATATATTATATAATATTTTATTTTATGCCACAACATCCGGATAAGGATAACGAACAAATTGTATATAGGGTACAACAAACACATAAGTACATATGATAGTACTGTCGTGGTGGTGCTTCTAGGCCACCCAAACTCACCCTTTTGGGTTGGGCGAGAGGAGAGGAAAACAGAGAACAAGATGTGCCGGGGGTTTGAGATAAAACAAATCGTATGGATTCACACCATAAATGGGGGAAAGTCCGCTGCGACATGGCAATGATTGTCTCTGTCTCTGTCTCTGTCTCTGTCGCTGTCGCTGTTGCTCTCGCTCTCGCTCTCGCTCTCCTCACTTTATTCTCTCTCTCTCTCTCTCTCTTCTCTCCCTCTCTCTCTCTCTCTCTCTCCCCCTCTCTTCTCTCTCCTCTCTCTCTCTCTCTCTCTCTCTCTCTTGCGTACGTCTTGTTTATCATTATTATTATTTACATTAAAAATTATCATTAATATTATTGTTATTTTATTGTTTTGTGTGTGTGTGTGTAAGTGAGACTGCGTGTTCGTTTGACTGTGTGTGCGTGTTGTGTGTTGTTGTGTGAGTGTGACTGTGTGTGTGTATGTGTGTGTAAGATTGTGTGTGTGTGACTGTGACTGTGTGTGTGTGTGTCTGTGTGTGTGTGTGTGTGTTTTGTGTGTGTGTGTGTGTGTGTGTGTGTGTTGTGGGGTGATACTGTTTTGTGTAGGGTTATTCACCAGGGTCTTGTCCACGCGAGACGGACTCGCGATCGCCAGTTCACCCTCCCGGTGCGAGCTTGGAGCTCATTATTACCGATCTTAGGGAAATGCTGGGACCCTCACACACCACATACACCCATCCCCTTGCTCAAGGGGAACAGTAACCGCTCAAATATGTCAAGTGAAAAATCCTCGGGAACAGTGAGGATTCGAACCGGGGTACCACAGAGTGACAGGGCCCGCACGATATCAACTTGATCATCGCACGGTGTAAAACGGTGGGGTGGGACAGAGTAAAACGGTGTAACTCGTCTGAGACTGAGCGTATTCATCTAGTTGTATTTATAAAGCCTGAGCTACGCTGTATACCCCCATCCCCAGAGCTACATTTTTTCATTCATCTTTTGTGTATAGTGTTTGCTGAAGCCACCACCCGGGAGGCGGGTCACAAAATCCCGGCTTTAACCCCCCGGGACCCATTCACTGTTGGGTGGGCTGGGCTTGGGTTTTAAGAAGACCGCCCGTCTGTCTTCGCTCTGCCCTGGGGTTGTACCCGGGATTCTCAGTTGTGAGCCGAGCGGCTAACCGCTACATACGGAGTAAAATTCCTACTCGTGTGGTGTGTGTGGTGTGTGAGACTGGTGTGTGATGTGTGATTGTGTGTGGTGTGTGTGTGTGTGTGTGACTATATTGTTTTGTGTGACTGTGTGTGTATGTGTGTGTATTTACCTAGTTGTAACATACAGGAAAAGAGCTATGCTCGTACTGTCCCGTCTCCAAATCTACTATTATCCAGTTTACCTTTGAAGTCCTGAATACTTCTTGCATTAGTGTGCGCGTGCGTGTGTGTATTTACCTAGTTGTAACATACAGGAAAAGAGCTATGCTCGTACTGTCCCGTCTCCAAATCTACTATTATCCAGTTTGCCTTTGAAGTCCTGAATACTTCTTGCATTAATCACTTTTGCATCAAGGTTGTTCCAGGCTTCTATGCTTCTATACGGGAAGCTGTATTTTTTTATAATTCCCTCTTTGTGTGTGTGTGTGTGTGTGTGTGTGGTGTATGACTGTGGGGGTGTGACTGTGTGTATGTGTGTGTGGGTGTGTGTGTGTGGTGTGTGTGTGTGTGTGTGTGTGTGTGTGTGTGTGTGTGTGTGTGTGTGGCGTATGTGGGGGTGTGTGTGTGTGTGTGTGTGTGTGTGCGTATGTGTGTGTGGGGTGTTAAAACCCCTAGGTAGTTGTTGCATAAACAACAAAACAAGGCTCATTGAAATTTTAACTCTTCCTTAAGCACTCCCGAGTTCTTAGAAAGGAGATACTTATAGCACAAGATAATATTGACAATTTAATAACTTTGAATATCATTAAGCATATCTATAATAATATAAGGCGAAAGTGTGTCTGTCTTTCTGTCTGTCTGTCTGTTCTGTCTGTGTGTGTGTGTGGTATAGGTTCCGCCCCCCGTGGCGCAAACACCTCATATGGCACATTTTTGGAATCAGGTTGACCAGGGGAAGGTCATAAGCCCATTTATAGATGATCCGATCACTTTTTTTTTCTTTTTTTTCAGCAGCCTATTAGCGAGAATTGTGAAAACAAAAGTGGTTTTCGAGAATTGAGGAAGCCTTGATGTAGGGTGATGGGTAATAGGTGAGTGAATGGTGGGGTGATGGGTTTAAAGGGTGTGGGGTGATGGGTGAAGTGAATGGGTGGGGGGTGATGGGTTGGGGGTGATGGGGGCTGGGTGAGGGAATAGGTGGGGGGTGATGGGTAATGGGTGAGTGAATGGGTGTGTGGTGATGGGTAAGGGTGATGAAAAGGGTGGGGGGTGATGGGGAATGGGGGGAGTGAATGGGTGGGGGGGATGGGTAATGGTGAGTGAATGGGGGGGGGTGATGGGTAATGGGTGAGTGAATGGTCGGGGGAATACATACATTTCTACATCCATGATTTCAGGAAAGTTAGAAGGGGCTATCTGGAAAGTCCATGTTTTGGTGGGCCGAAGGCCCACCAAACGCAGGTGGTGGGCCGATGGCCCTCCAATAGCCCTCCGCAGGAGCTAGCCAAAAAGTCCGCCCGGAGGGCGGCTTTGCGGCTAGTATCTTATATAACTACCTTAACCTATACCCGACACCAAGCATACAAAATAGAAATAAAAACCCAAGCGAACATATACACAAAATAAATAATACACAAGACTTTTGGTGTTAGGGAGTGGTTGGCAAAGAGGCAAACTTAAACATTAATTAAACACAAATGGCTATCCATTACTTGAAGGAAAACAAGAACGCTTAACATTAAGACCAAACCCCAAAAGGGAAAGAGAGAGATAGTACTGTAGTGACCTCTGGAGCGACCTCACTATAATCACTATAATTATGGGCTTAATGTTATGGGTCACGCCCCGCCACCTGTGGCTTGGGGTGACCTGACTGGGGTCAGCTTTCCCCTTAAACCAGACATTCCGTTCCGGTGGTCAGTCAGACCCTCGCCACCGCAGAGCACACACACACGCTCTCATATACTCTCGTAACTTTCCGCTGTTAATAAAATTGTGTGTGCCACTTCGTGCTTCGTATAACCCGTGCCATGATAAGGAACACAACAATGGTGACCTCGAGTAAAGACACGACCCCGATGGCTACCGACAGTGCAAACATACACCTCCCAGGTTTCACCTGCGACATCGCAACATGGCTCATGCACATGGAAGCTACTTGGGCGGACTCCCCGGCCGTTACCGACCATCACAAGTTCCAGGCGGTCGTCAGGGCGATTCTATCTGACGTCGCTGCCCGGATCTCTGCCGTGCTGACGGCGCCCCCGGCGGCGGGGAAATATGTGGCGCTGAAGAACGCCCTCGTCCGTGATCTGGGGAGGTCGTGCGAGGCGTACGTGGCGGAGTTCGAGACACTACAATATGACGGACGCCATCCTTCAGCATTCTTCTCCCGAATGCAAGACCTCAACAGAGTTGCGGGGATCCCGTTGTCGGAGACAACGGGAACCCCGCAACCATGCTTCGCTACCGACACACCAGCCTCATGCCCCTGCAGTGGACTGATGAAGCCGAGAGAGCGTTCAACAGCAACAAACAACAACTGGCTTCCAAGACGCTCCTCGCCTGCCCAGTCCCCAATGCCCCTACCATCCTCACCACTGACGCCTCAGCAGAAGCGGTGGGCGTTGTCCTCCAGCAGAAGGTGGAAACGATTTTCTCCCCATCGCCTTCTTCAGCAAGCGATGGAGCCTTCCCAACGTATCTACAGCGCCTACGATAGGGAACTTTTGGCGGTGTATGAGGCCGTGAGACACTTCCGCCATTTTCTTGAGTGCAGGGAGTTTCATGTATTGACAGAGCACAAGCCATTAACACATGCTATGGTGCAGTCTGGTGAAAGTTTCACCAGACTTTCACCAGAGTCTCCAGGCAGCCTGCTTACATATCCGAGTTTACTACAGACATCCGCCATATCCCAGGGTAGGACAATATCGTGGCCAGCGCCCTCTCCGGCTGCTCCACAACCCCCCGTATGATGTCCGCGGTCATGCTCCCTGAGCCGCTCGATTACGAGGCCCTGGGGGCGACATAGGAGGAGGACCTGTTGCAGGTGCTGCGTGAGGGGCCCACAGCGCTCCAGCTGGTCCTGCACGTAGTTCCCGACTCCGCTGCCAAACTCTGCTGTGACGTCTCTTGTGGTCCCGCACGCCCATTCATCACCCGTCACCACCACAGGCCAGCGTTCAATCACTACCACTCCCTGATCCACCCCGGCATCCTTGGTACCCATCTCGTAATCAGCAGACGAGCAGTATGGCCTGGGATGAGACATGATATCAAGGAGTGGACGCGTGCCTGCCTTGCCTGTCAGGCCACAAAGATTCACCGACACACACGAACCCCTCTCCATGCCTTCCTCACGCTCACCCAGGGCTTTCACATGGTTCATGTAGACCTGGTGGGTCATTTGCCGGCCTCCCGCGGGCACCGTACCTGCTTACCTGTGTGGACAGAGTGACCCGCTGGGGCGCCGCCATTCCTATGCCTGACAGTACCACGGAATGCACGGCTGCGCATTTCCTTTCGGATTGGGTGGCGCTGTAAGGCGCTCCAGTCACGATCATCACGGACCAAGGGGTGCAGTTTGAGTCCCGTGTTGGGGGTGCCCCCTTGTTTCCTGGGCACCCCCGTCAGCGATACGGCTATCACCCTCAACTAAAGGCAGGTGGAGCGATTTCCACGCCCTAAAGACGCCCCCTCCACACATACCGGGGGTTGGTGACGGAGAAGACCTGCGACTGCCCGGCCAGTTTATTCCAGTGAGGAGGCCAGCAAAAGCCCCCCTCCCTCCTCCCGGCGCTTCTCTAGGCGATGGCCCAAACCTCCCACCCACACCACCTGTACGCCCCCCCCCCGTCCGACCCCCTCTGCTAGGCTGGGAAAGGCTACAATCGTTTTCCTGCGTTGTTGCCCACACGAGTCCCTAAACCCACCCTTTTATAGCCGTTATTGCCCCTTTTTTTGTGTAAATAATTTTGGGGTTTTATACTCCATACTTGTCTCCACCTTATTCCAAGATTGATAATATTAAAAAGATAAACCCCCTCGGCACGACTTGGTATAGTAGGGAAAGGGGTTTGGGATGTCACCTAAATGCGCCTAATTAACCCAAATTGTATTCTGACACGGGTCCGCAGTCTCTGCTGAAATATCAGAGACCTCGCATCTGCAGCGTGAAGTCAATAACTGACCACATCCTAGAGCTTCGTGTCCGGGTGGAACGCCGACTTGAGTTTCTAGAGGTGATGCTTGCAGCATATATTGATCTAAAGAAGGCGTTTGACTCTGTGCATCGTGAGGCACTCTGGGATTTTCTGCGGTTTCGCGGGATTCCTGCAAGGACTGTTGGTCTGCTGATTGACCGGGTAAACTGAGGACTGAGAGTGATGTGAGGGTGAGGGTGGTGTATCCAGCTTTTTTTCTGTGAATACAGGAGTGAGGCAAGGATGCGTCCTTGCCCCAAACACTTTTCAAACACTTGTATGGACTAGGTATTGGGCAGGGTTGTGGACCAAAGCGATTGTGGAAACATCTCTTGGGAATACCCCAAAATCATTGATCTAGTTTTTTTCCGACGATGCAGTAATCTTTGTTGAGTCGCTGGAGATCCTGGTGAATGCTCATGAGGCTATGCACGAGGAGAACAAAACCTTTGGGACTTGCGGTATCCTGGCCAAAGACCAAGGTCCAGGTGTTTAGTGGCGTATTATATTAAACAGTACAGGTCTGTTTCATGGCGATGATATTGAGATCTTGGAAAATGTTACATACCTTTGGGAGCGCAGTCCATAATAACGGCGGGTTTACATCAAAAAGTCTTACAGCGGATTAGAAGAGCCAATGGTATTGTGAACCCGCTCAACACGAGTATTTGGCGTTGTCGTTACCTGTGCAGAAGGACAAGGATCCTGCTCTTCAAGTTGTTTGTGATCCCTGTTTTACTCTATGGATGTGAGACATGGATACTAAATAGCGACTTGAAGAGGCGAATCGATGCCTTTGGTAATAGGTGTCTTCGCAGAATCATGGGGTTTCGCTGTAAGGACTACGTGTCAAATCAGCGATTGCACCGTGAGACTGAATCGAGGCCTATTACCTGCATAGTCCGTCAACGCCAACCTCGGCTATATGGGCATGTAGAACATTACCCTGAAAAATGCAGGGTAGAATCATCAGCATAGGATTGGATAGGGCTTTGCGTTAGACTTAAAAAATCATTAATGAATAATAGGAATAGAGTGGGTGATAGAACAAAACCCTGATGAACACCACAATTGATAGACTTAGGAGAAGAATAATGTCCGTTTACAGTAGCTGCAAAATAACCCATCCTTCATTTCGGGTTGTATATATAAGAGACAATCCGGCGTGACGAGGCCAAGGGGATCCTGCATGGGGACTCGTGCGGGGTGGCTCGAGGCTCACGAATGAGAAGGCCTGGTCGTTGGGGGGTGAGAGTGTGATGACGCGACAACAGCAGTGCTTCATCAGTGCAGATGACGCGGTAGTGAGAGGTCATGATGTGTCTCAAATAAATTATATCGCATATTGGAGGAAAGTTGAGACGTATTTATTTGAGATAAACTGTGTTTATATTACATTATATTTACACATCTAAACTACATGTGTTGTATCCCAAATTACAAAGGGAATTATCGACAAGGACCAAGAGTCAGTGTTTTTACTTTCCAATAAGTGAGGATGAGTCAGACAAGTGTTGCAGCTATCAAGAGAGACCACTACACTCCAAATAAGAACAGCAGGGTAAGTAATACTTACTGTTGTAATCTATTTTTAAAAAAGTAAGCACGTTTAGCTTAAATTGTTAGAAGTCATCTTGAAATTCTAGGTGAATAAAACTGTATTAATTTGTTAATCCTTAACCTCGAGATACTTAATTCTTATATTTTTCATATGGTATGTCCTGTCATTCTGAATATTTTAATGGTTTAAAACAGGTTTGGTAAAATTACAAATATCCGAAATATTCAATTATGAAATAACAACGGCAGGGTTATGGGCAGGGAGGATAACAATGCTCTTCAATTCTTTTTCAGGTATGTGACTGCACTTTAAACCAGATTGATCTATGCAGTATATGATACTACATTCTCCATTGAAACAGTGGCATAAAGCTGACATATTTTTACAAAATTTATAATAACAGAAGGAAAGCATGTGAAGTATGTTACTGGTAAACTCTGGAACTCCAGCACCTCCGAACTAAATTGGCCCACCCAATTTCTTGATTATCTTACTGTTTTCTTTATAGAGACTGGCAACTAAGGCGTCTTTGTGTTTTTCTCTTTTTTTTGGTGTCTTAGCCAGTCTTGTGATGTAAAAAGAAGAAATTTAGAAGAAGGGTGGATTTTTTTTCTTCATATCACAAAGGACTGGCCAAGGGCATACAAAAAGAGGTAACACAAAGCCCGCTTGATTGCCAGTCCCTATGAAAAAGAGAGACAGTAAGAGAATAAGGAAAGGGGGTGGGCCAATTTAGTTCGGGAGGTGTCTTGTCACTCTCTCTTGAAAAGATTTAAGTCGTAGGAAGGTGGAAAAATAGAAACAGGAAGAGAGTTCCAGAGTTTACCAGTGAAAGGAATGAAAGGAGTATAGATACTGATTAACTCTTGTATTAGGAAGATGAACATAATTGGGATGAGAATGAGTAGAAAGTCTTGTGCAGCGAGGCCGCGGGAGGGGGGGAGGCACGCAGTTAACAAGTTCAGAAGAGCAATAAGCATGAAAATAACGGTTGAAGATAGCAAGATAAGCAACATTGCGGCGGTGATTTAAAGATTGAAGACAGGCAGTCAAAAGAAGGGGAGTTGATGTGATGAAAAGCTTTTGACTCAACCCTGTTTAGGAGAGCTGTATGAGTGGATCCCCCCAAACATGTGAGACATACTCCATACATGGGCGGATAAGGCCCCTGCAGAGAGCAAGCAGCTGGGAGGAGAAAAAAAGGACGCAGACACCGCAGAGCACCTAACTTCTTAGAAGTTGTTTTAGCAAGAGATGAGATGTGAGATTTCCAGTTCAGATTTTTAGTAAAGGACAGTCCAAGAATGTTCATTGTATGGAGAAGGAGATAGTTGAGTGTCATTGAAGAAGAGGGATAGTTATCTGGTAGGTTTTGTCGAGTAGATAGGTGAAGAAATTGGATTTTTGTGGCATTGAACAAAACAAGGTATGCTTTTGCCCCAATCCACAAATTATACAAAGATCAGAAGTTAGGCCCCTCGGTGGCATCTCTCCGTGAATCACTTAGTTCTTGATGAGGTGTACGTCTAATAAACGCGTTGAAAAATGCAGGGTAGAATCATCAGCATAGGATTGGATAGGGCTTTGCGTTAGACTTAAAAATCATTAATGAATAATAGGAATAAAGTGGGTGATAGGACAAAACCCTGATGAACACCACAATTGATAGACTTAGGAGAAGAATAATGTCCGTTTACAGTAGCTGCAAAATAAATGGTTTGAAAGGAAACTTAAGATGAAGGTACAGAGAGAAGGATAGAAACCGAATAAAGGTAATTTGGAAATTAAAGATTTGTGCCAGACTCTATCAAAAGCATTTGATATGTCAAGGGCAACAGCAGAAGTTTCACCGAAACCCCTAAAGGAGGATGCCCAAGATTCAGTTAGGACAGCTAGAAGATAGCCAGTAGATAGCCCTTTACGGAAACCGTACTGACGATCAGATAGAAGATTGTGACCAGATAGATGCTTAAGATCTTCTTATTAAGTATAAATTCCAAAGCTATAGAAAGGTAGGAAGTCAAAAGGCTATAGGGCTGTTGTTTGAAGGATTAGAACGGTCACCCTTCCTAGGAACAGGTTGGATGCGAGCAAACTTCCAGCAAGACGAAAAGGTGGAAGTAGATAGACAAAGACGGAAAAGTTGACTAGGGTGCAAGCACAGAAGCACAGTTTTTGAGAACAATAAGAGGGACTCCGTCAGGACCGTAAGCCTTCCGAGGATCTAGGCATAAAGTGCTATTGAATTAAACATCATTACGAACGATCTTAATTACAGCATAATATAGTCAGAGGGTGGAGGAGATGGAGGAACAAGCCCTTCATCAACCAGAGTGGAATATTCTGCAAAAGTTTGAGCGAAGAATTCAGCTTTAGAAATAGATGAGACAGCTGTGGAGCCATCTGGGTGAAGCATAGGAGGGAAAGATGAAGAAGAAAAATTGTTAGAGATGTTATTACTAGATGCTAAAAGTCACGAGAAGAATTCGATTCAGAAGATTTTGACATTTTCTATGAATGAAGGAGTTTTTGGTTAGTTGAAGTAAAGATTTGGCATGATTACGGACAGAAATATAAAGGGCATGAGTTTCAGGAGATGGATGGTTACGGTACCGTCTGTGAGCCGCCTCTCTATCTTGGACAGCATGAGAACACAGCAAGTTAAACCAAGTTTGATGGGCTTTAGGATTAGAGTAAGTGTGTGGAATGTACGCCTCCCTACCAAAGACTATGACCTCAGTTATATGAAAATGGAAGAAGTAATCATTCCATGGAAAATCAGAGTAGTACTGCCTTAGGTCTTCCCACTTAGCTGAGTAGAAATACCAGAAGCACCTCAGCTTAGGTGGGTCCTGAGGCGGCACCGGACCGATAGGACAGGTTACAGAATTAAGATTGTGATCGGAGGAACCTAATGGAGAGAATAGTTTCACAGAGTCAGAGCTTGGCAGTATTTAAATACATATGTTTTAAATACATATTTAATTAAATAAATTTGTGTATTTAGAGCTGTATTTATAAATACATTGGTTTCCATGTATTTAGATACAGTATTTAAATAATTTTATGAGTATTTAAATACAGTGTATTTAAATACATATAATATAAACATGTAAATACTTTTTTATCAGTTATTTGGCCATAAATCCACCCAACTGGCGAGAAAGCCTCCCTAAAAAAAAAGGAAAATATACAATTGGAAAGTATCCTTTAGCGTTTATCAAGCATTTTATATTGTTAATCATAAATTCTGAATACATGTTAAAATGTGTGTGTAATATTTAAAATGCATTTACAACATTATTTGGAAAAACACATTGATGTATTTATATTTTAGTATTTAATACATGCGTAAAATGTATTTAGTATTTGGTAATTTAAATACATTTCTCCCATGTATTTTAAGTATTTAGTATTTAAATACTGTACATTCAGTGTTTTATGCCCAGCTCTGCAGAGGAGTAAGCAGAATGGTTAGTAGTTAGGAAAAATATCAAGAATGTTGGGCGTGCCTCCAAGGCGGTCAAGGAATACGTGTAGGTGCTGCACCAGCTACTCTAGGTCGTGGAGGTTTAGAAAAATTGAAGGCTTCTTCAACCAGGTTGGTCAGTTGAAAGAGGATAATAGCCAATGCTGGTGGTGAACATTGAATCCAGAGGGAATTTCGGCTAAAGGCAAATAGATGAGATTGTGGCTCCACTTTTGATATTAAATAATCGAGGTGTACATTGTTCCGAGGAGATAGGTGGAGGAATATACAGCACATATGAAGTTTTAGTAAGAGAGTGACTTGAAGTCGAAGCCCAATGGTAGAAAAATTCGGAAGTATCAGACCGTGGGGACGAGAGCAAGTGAGGTCGTTGGGCAACATATACGCACAGCCACTTTTGGATTGAAATGAGAATAGAGACAGTAGCGGAGACATAAAGTGAACTGCTGGTCAGTGCTCACAGACAACTATCCCGCAGCTTAGTGAAATGCTGGGGACATGCCGGATAAAAAAAGCATCCAAAATTTTTTTTCAGGCACTCTACAGGCTCCTGCTATGATTTTGAGAGGGGAGACAATGATCCCATCACGCAATGGCTTATAAGGACTCTTCTTTATTATTTTGACATTTCCGCCATGTGTAAATTAGGGTAAATGGGTTTTTTTTAAGAATAGTCATAAGGATAATGTTTATTGGATGCAAGTTATCTTATTATTATATTTCTAACGGTCCAGAACAAATAGTCCAATATGGCTGTCAAAAACATAAATTCAATATTTATATTCGCTTTAAAACTCCCCTGCGGACATCGCGAAATGCCATGTAGTTATTAGCAGAACAACGAATTAAACATACTCCTTGCAATTCAAAAATGACAGTGGTTAATCTACTGACGGTGCATTAATGAAAAAATAAGTATTCATTAAGCTCATTATACAACAATCATGTTCGTCCTGTACAGATCAAGGAATGCCATGTCTTTGTTAAGCACCAGTATCACAATGCAGGTATGATTCCATAATTGTAATTATGTGTCTACTTCTCATTCTCACATTTGGCAGCTGCACAGTTCGGTGCATTTCCAGCTGCTTTCTTGCATGAACATCTCCCGACACAACCTGGCATGCACTTTTGCAGGCACACTTCACAGTTCACTTACAAAGCCCTTTGCTGGCCGCAGGCTGCGAGCTCCAGACAGGAACCCAGGACTTTGGTTTTCTGCATCCAGTGTCCAACCGCAGCCATTCAGCAGTTGGTTGTCTGTTTGGGCCTGGTGACAGGTTGTCCAGTATTGCCAGCCCTGGGTACACTGCACGCTTGGTGTGCCTGCAGCAGGGCCTGTTGAGTTGGGAATGTTCTCCATCGTTCTTGTTTTTTTCTGGCAGAACAGTTCCTTTCTTGCTTCATTCACCGACACCAGAGGGCTGGTCTTGTCATATATAACGCTGTTGAAACGTTCCGCACGGGCACTCCTGGCAATCCACGGTGATTTTTTGGTTGCCTGTGGATGTTCTATACGATGAAGGTTGAAGCATCTTGACTTCGGTATAGGCCCCCATGCTTCCCAAACCGACTTTTTCCCCTTTCCAAAGAAAGAGAAGTCGTATATCACCCCTGTGAGCCTTGTGACCACTGGTAGCGCTGTGGACTTCTCTTTGCCCAGAGTACTAACAGATGGCATTGATGTATAGGAAGAAGTCTTCTTGCCACTGCCGAGGCGAACCCAGATGTCCAGCCGATGGATACTTGCTTGGCTAGAAAGTGATTACTTCCCGATGAGGATGACAAGAACGTCAGTATCCACGGTCCGTACAGAAGCATGTGTGGCATCCACTCTCTAGGGGGCATCTTGTAGAATGGACCCAATTCTTGTGTCTGCCTCTTCGTGGTCACATGGCTGATCGTGTGGTCCAGTGCCACTGCAGACTCAAGAGGCTCCAATGTTGCAAAGACCTGCTTTTCCGTCTGGGAAGGTAGTGATACAATCTTCTCTGATGGACTGGAAGAGTTACTAACCCTTGTTTTGTGGGTCACGCAGGAAATCGGGCAATTTGGGCCTGGGACCCTTGGTCTGGCCCTGCCACCTTCTTCGTACACCTGTCCCCCGTTTCTTTCTCTCTGGTTTGATTCTTTGATACTGTTGTCCAGGTACTGTCCCATACCACATCTCTCTCAAGAGGTTTCCAGTTGGCCTCATGCTGTGGGAAAGCACCCCCCCCCCACCCAACCTCCACTTGCAATATCGTCAAATGTAGTGATGCCAGTCACTGGGAGAGGTGTACCACAGCAGCAAACCATCGAGCCTCCTAACATCAATGAGCCGAGGGTTTCTCTGCGTCTTCTGGGCCGAGAAGTTGGTGAGATCGGACTTCTTCCCTTGTCGCGCTTCCAAAACAACAGTTAGCGACATTGTTTCCATCCTTAACTAAAGTACATGTACGTAAGTAATTCTGGTCATAACCATTTAGCCTAAATTCCATTGTAATAGAACGTTGTCCTGGTAAAATTTGAAAAGTGTGATCTTGAAGTATAAAAGGGATGAAAAAAATAACAAACTAGTGGATGTATTGCTATACGGTATTTGATTTTGCATTAAGGCAATCTTGATTGTCATCAAGATTTTCTTAGGGAAAATTAGCCGTTTATCACAAAAATGGTTCATAGAGGCTTCTGAGTAAATTGGATCGTTTGGTGCTCCCCCTCTCAAAGCATAGCTAGGCCCTGTAGAATGCCTGAACTAAAATTTGGTCTTTTATCCGGCATGTCCACATCCCTCTTGAAATCTGGTCCTTAGCGGCCCCACTAACTGGGTTTCGGGGAGGAAAAGAGATGAGGTTTTAGAGGAGGGAGATGATGTTTCTACAGATTGGAACGTTAGAATCTAAGAACGCGAATGTTGCTAAAGTTATAAGCGTTACATGTCTGATAATACTTAGCATATTTTCTTTAAGTAATGCATTTCTTTTACATCAAGAAGAACATAATTTGTGTTAATGCATAGGTATACTGTATAATACATATATGTTAATAAAATGTATATAATGTATATCTTCTTCGTTACTTTTACATACTGGGTGTAAATGCTAAATTCATATAACGTGTCAAAACTACTAAGAAATAACTAATAGAAATATAATCCCTTACGTTAGACACCACAGCAATTCCCAGGAGAGAGAGGGTTAAGTTCGCCATGTGAACCCTGATCTGAGCGCACAAGTGTTGTGACGTCTTATCCCCATCGACTAGGCCTTCTTTTTCGTGGGCATCGGTGACTCCCGGAGTGGCGTTGTTGGGTGGGACTAGGCGGACGCGCCCCTTGGGGTAAACCCCCAACTTAATTGATTTATAACGCGAGCATGTTCGAGCTTTACTCACGGCTCGACAATCTGTCCCCCTGGTAACACGAGCAGCTATGGTCCTCTTTGACAGAGAATGGTGTGTGTGAGGTGTATACTATCGCCAGCATTATCCCAAATTATCAGCTTCTATGAACTCAAAAAAAAAAAAAACCTCTTTCCGTAAGAGATAGCTGGAAATCAGAGGTTTACCAACGCATGATCGACCGTGGGTCGATTACACGCACCCACCCCACCCACACAACACACACACACACACACACCCACACACCTGCCTCATGGTTTAAAATAATATCTGCCCTTTTTTTGGTCGCACGTTCGATACTCGCTCGCTCACGTTTATTTTTTACTGCCAAATGTGGGCGTGACTGTAACCCTGAGCAAGGGGATTGGGGTTTGTGTGTTTGTGAGGTCCCATCATTACCAAAAGATCGATCATTAACGAGCTCCAAACTTTTTCTGGGGAGTTAAAACTGAACGATCGGCACTCGTGCAAACCGTGGGTTGAATGTTCAATTATTTATATACACGTGCGCTCGCGCCCATACCCATCACAGTACTATTATTTTTTGTTTTCTTCCAAGTTTCGGATGCGCATGATAGTTTTCTTTTACAAAAAGCAGGTTCAGGTTCCATTGCGTTATCACACGCTCTGATCTTCAGTTACTCGGGGCTGAATTATCACTGAACTCAATACATACTGACTGACCTACCACCGTTAATTACTGGTAATTTTTATTCCTCACTATACCAAAAATAAATGCAGGGGCTGATGAGGGTGGTTTAATGCATATCGTTGGCTTTTTAAACTGTATTGACATTTGTTTCGCGTCAGTGAGGACAAAAAATAGAGTGCAAAAAAATACAGGAATATAGTAAAGGCCACGAGACCTATTTTAAAGCCGAGATAAACCCTGACTGTCCTCTTTTGTCATGGAGCGCTTTTTTTTCATTACAAAATGTAGAGAATGCAACCTCACTGAACATGTGAAAATAGTTGTAGCCAAGAAACAACACTTATGTGCTTGTGAAGAGGAGGAGATATAATATTAAGAACATGACAACAAAGTTAGAATTAATAACAACAGTAACGATTTAAAACCAAAAATTAAAATTCAGGATGTCATTACTTACACATCATCAACAACACCATTACAACATTCACAGTCATAGCCCCTAGGCCGCAATAAACAACTACTACAACAACAAAAACACTAACACGATATATTCTTAAATATTTTCACATCATTAATTGACCTTATTCTCTGTATGTATGTGTGTCTGTCATTGCTAAACGACCCAACTTCACTCCCTAAAGCTCAGACAATGCAATGATAAAATGTTTTAATTTCAACAGCTTATACTATTGAAATGTATTTATCATTCATGATAAATGGCATTACCTGCACAACGTACCTTAGAATAAGACAGTATTTCAAAGCAACAAGCAATATATATCAATGCATCTTTATGAATTAGCAGGGCGAGTTAAGGTAAAATTGAAAAAAACACTGATGGTAATAATCAATGCATATTTTATGGCACCTTATGATCTATGTAAGTTTTTTTTTTTTTTAATTTTTTTAATTAAGTACTATCTATATGATCACTCTTTGACTGAGTAGCAATGATAATGTTTCTCTATCCTTTATATATATCTGCTCTTATATATTATATAATATATATTTATATATATTATATATATATATATATTATATATATATTTTATATAATATATATATATATATATATATATATAGATTATTATATATTTCTATACATATAGTTTACAGCCAAACTGCGGTGGTGTATGATTGTCCGCCATAACATGGTGTGGAAAGATTGTTTTTGACGTGTATCCTTATCTGATGCCCGCTCAACACTGCTGGACTGGACTTTTCCCTTAGACAAAGGAAGTTAGATCCTTCCAACAACGTTGGTCTGTATACAAGGAGTTATATCAGGAGGCACTACCCTGCCTGGCTGCGAAAGTGTGACACTAGCTGGAAAATTCAGTACATTATTTTGAGTAGACATGCTATGATACAGGTTTGTAGCACGCAACCTTGAATTACATTTCAATTATTTGGGAGCTTTGCTTTCGTAGCAGATGTTATGTTATATATAATCATTGTGATCTATCCAATTTTCTTTTCGTTGGCTTTTTCGCTATCTTAAGCCACAGGGTGACGTTATTTATCGAAGGAGAATAAATAAAACACCAAAAAAACACGACACATTTTACATAGAAGTTTTAGCAGGAAAAATTATGCTTTGACGACAGATACGGGAGACGACTAATCATTTCATTTCGTTTCGGCTGTTCACATACGCGTGACGCGTCTCGCTCATACAGTCTTGATATCAAGTATTGTCCGGCCGAGTGCCAATCAAACGGTAGACTACGGAGCGCAATACATTTTTCAGGAAAAAGGCGTTCGAATACCGAATTGTTCGAGTTGGGAGCTGTTCGAGTAACGATTATTCGGTGATAAATGGTAGGGACACTGACTAACCTAGCTATAAAGACAAAGTCTGACTATTTGGTAAAACATCGAACAAAAACATATATATATATATATATATATATAGATAAACTTATTATATATATATATATATATATTATATCTATATATATATATATATATATAGTATAATAATAATAGGTTGCCCGGGGAAAGAAAGATAAATAATAGAATGTTTCCCAAGGGAGGAACAAATATGTAACAAATGTGAATGATGAAGTGGAAGACCCAGAACAAAAATGGGATATAAGGATGGTTGTATGTTTGTGATGGTACCACGCCGACAGCCACCGTAGCAGCATTACCATATTCCCAGTACTTCCAAAAAGCCCAATAGTGAACATCTATCTCATTGCTGAAGTCAAATAATATCTATATCAACAGAGTTTTTATGTTTTCTGAAAAAAATTTTTACTAAATAGTTTAATGACATGAAGATATTATGTACCGGTGAGATAAACGTTAGTTGCTATAATGTGAAATTTTGAGCTTGTTTTAAGTGAACGAGTTGTGTCCCATACTTCGCACTTACGATAACTTACTCATTAAATGTAACACACTCTTAGAGTTATATTTCTAGGTTAACTATCACCGTTTTTTCTTTTCCTTTCTTACAACCATAATATTAGAACTGAAACAAACACAAAGCCGCCAGAGTCAAAAAACGAGTATATTTCTCATCTTGACAACAAAATAAACCACAACTTAACAAGAAAATTAACCTTGGCTTAAATGAAGAAAACCTCACCCATCGCGTGATCTGCGGAGCGACATGGTTGCAGACGTGCGCTGACAGGCACAGGGAGGATATGGGGACCGCAAGGGAAATCGGTCAGAAAAGAACGTGTAAATGGGACAGAGCGTATCAATGTTCATACACGGTCCGTACTATAACCTACATATGGCGGGAAATAATACACTTCGATTTGTCTTTCACTTCGGATGAAATAACATTATTAATAAACTTTCGCTCGACCGTTTGGGTGGTTGACAAACCATGACTAATACAGCATTACACCTTTCATTTAACTGTTACCTCGATATTTTCCCTAACTTTATTACCTGATTATATTTTATTATCCCTTATTTTATTTATTATACTAACCTAGTTATTATCTTCTTAACTCTTATAGATATGTACAATCATGGTACTAATAATGGACACTCAATGGATTCATAAAAAAAACTGATCATCACAACCGTGTGTTGGAGTGGGTATTCCAATCAGCAGCTATAACTAAATGCAGTTCTTTTTTTACAGAACGCTTAAAATAAACTTTCCGTTTTAGCTTGAGCTATGAAGAACTGTTCTTTGGTAATAGAAGGGTCAATACTTACCCCGTTTAAAAGCACCTTGGCTAAAGCCCCGTCACTTTGTCATGTAAGCCCCCAACGATTTTGCTTGATTACAGTATGCCCCTTGACTTGTACTTCCCGGCGTAGTGACGTAAAGAATCCGTGGCGCTCCTTACCTTAACACCGCTTTTAAGTACTTTTTTAATACAATAACTTGAGACTAATTATTTCGGCGAACACTGTTAATCGATTCAGGATGCGAGCCATCCAACGCCACTCCCACACTACTAACCTCCCTTTGTTTATCCAGATCAGAGTGGTCCAACTGGTGACCACTCTTATACCACTATCATAAACCGAGTGTGTGTTTAACAGACAACATACCAACACTATCATGTTATTTTTTGCATTTTGTGTAGAAAGCCAATTATAATGTTATAAATCGTTCTCCTGTTGCGAGGACATAATCGACTTATGTGACTCCGGTTTTGTAAATCTCCGGGTTCGTCACAGTGTCTATGGGGAGGTGCCTAACCCCCCAGTGTTTTCCTAGGTAGCACTTAGTGGTGTAATAATTTTTGTTTAGCTTTCTACCAATTAGAAAGGTTAATCATGCCTTGTCATGTCCTCAGGTTTATCATGTATCACTGCTTCTCATGTCTCGTTAGTAAGGTAAGGTCAAAATTATCTAAGTACCAACATGTAGTCAAATTCATAAAGAATATATTTTGTAATTACAATTGAAAGAGTGTTTTATTGGTTTTAACCCTGTGTTCCGCAATTGTGTGTTGAGTTTTTTCTTACAGGCCCCCCATCCACTACCCAATACGAGCCCACTCAAAGATTTAAACAACTCGCCTCCGGTTTTACGTTTTACGTTATCAGAGGCCCGCTTACGGCCTTTTAAAGCATGTAGGTGTCTTATCATACTAAATTATGCGATCCGTCTCGAACTTATTCGAAAACTAAACAAGCCTAGCCCCGATTTGCTAATAGGAGTCTGCTTAAATCATAACTCAATAAATTTACAGTAGTAATCATCGTGCACTCCGCTTCGTGGCATGACATAACACACCACCATACTCCACGAGGGAGGCGAGCATTAGTACATTTATATAATTACTAGACCGCAAAGCCGCCCTCCGGAGGCCTTTTTGGCTAGCTCTCTGCGGATGGGTCTATGGTGGGCCTTTGGCCCAACACCTGTGTTGTGGTGGGCCTTCGGCCCACTCAACACAGACTCTCCAGATAGGCCCTTTCAACTTTCCTGAAATCATGATGTAGAAATGTATGTATTAACGCCAACCCATTCACATCACCTCCAACCCATTCCGTCCTCCATTACCATCACCCCCATCCATTCACGATCACCCATACCCATCCCCCCCACCATTCACTCCCCATTACCCATCCCCCCCACCCATTCACTCACCCATTACCCATCCCCACCCCCTTCACTCACACCTACCCTCACCACACACCCTTCATCACCCATGTCCCTCACCCCCCATCTATTCCTCACCCAATCCACCCCTCACCGCCCCCCCACCATCCTTCACTCACCCATCACCCCACACCCATTACCCTCACCCCAACCTTCCGTCACCCCTTACCCATCCCCTACATCAAGGCTTCCTCAATGGACCCTACTACCCATAACTACGTCCGGTTTGTTTACATCGGTGCATTGTGGGGATAAAGGGAGCGGGGTCGCCGCGGTGCCTACGAGGGAAACTACCGCGATGGACGAATTTCGAGTTATTTTGCGCGATTGATATTCCAGTGCTTATATTACTTGTCTCTGTTCTCGCTGACAACACTATAGAGAAGAACCTGAGGTAATGGCTGATGTGCGAGGCTTCTAAACTGCAAAGAAAACAGAGTCATAACAAGAGCCTCCGCAAAAGGTAAGCACTGGTAGGTACGTAATGTGTCCCTACCACTCTCTTACGTCTTAATGAACTCTGGCTGTGACTTTTTCCTGTTTAAAGCCTCAGCACATCAACCATCACCTCATCTTCTCTATGTTGTCAGCGAGCACGGAAATATAGCACCTGGGAATATCATATTCGCCAAAACCACTCGAATTTTTTTCATCGTCGTAATCTTCCTCTTTGTAGGCCTGTACATATTCCTGGTTATGATTGGATTAAATCCTTATGAATTGAGTTCCTTTTGTTGGTCCTTTCTCCTCATCATAGTAGTAGTGCTACATCATGTTTTAAGTGTTTACTGTGACGAGCAAATGAATCTCTTTGAGTTTATACCACCCCCAACCTTGCTTTGATTTATCTTTATTTACTCCATCCTAACAATTTTGGTCATACCACCGTGCCATTAACCCTCCTTGCCTCATAGTACCTGCATGGTACTGTCGTCTACGCGATATTGTTGTCCTACTCAAATCTGGAAAACTCGCCGACAGTAATGTTAGGTTGGTATCCGTCATTTCGCCAACATGCCATTTCGCCACACCATAGAGTCATTTCGATTTCGCCCACATACTGGGAGTCGATTTCGCCGACACTATGGGTCTTATAGAGCTAGAGGTTAGTTATATTTTGTTTGTTGTCGAGAACCCCTTACCCCCCCTAGGAGGCTAGGTTTTAGGTTAGGGTGGGTTATTTTGGGTAGGTTTAGGTTAATGGGTTAGGTTAGGTTAGTTAGATTTGGTTTAGGTTAGGATAGTTTTAGATTTGGTTTAGGGATAGGTTAACTTAGGTTAGTTTGGTTAGGTTAGCATATCGGTGTCAAGCCCCTGCTAGGTAGGCTAATTTTGGTTTGGTTAGGTTTATTTTGGTTAGGCAATTTTCGTCATTTCGCCCACAAGAATTTCTTCCACAATGTAAGTCCAATTCGCCACACATAGAGTCCTTCGCCCACTCTAAAGTCAATTCGCCACACGATCCATGTCACGGGTTTGTAACATATCTTCCTCTGGCAGACCTGGATAACCACCAGTAACCCTTGGCGAAATGACGGTCAATTTCTAGTGTTTGCCCATACTCTCCCACTTCCCCCAAACACGTTTGGAGACCTGTGGGAATGCGGGGTTTTCGGATGGGGAAACATTTATTATGCGTCGGAAACCGTAATTAAAGAAGTGGGCAGGGGGAGGTAAATTTCCTAGATCTAGGGTAATTTCCTTATATCTAAGAAAATTGCCTAAACAAAATACCTAACCTAACCAAAATTAACCTCCCCTAGCAGGGGGCCCTGACCCACCGATAACCTAACCTAACCAAATCTACCTATGCTAACCAAACCTAACCAAATCTACCTATCTAACCTATTAATTTTGGTTAGGTTAAGGTTAGGTTAGATTTGGTTAGGTTAGGATCGGTTAGAATTTGGTTAGGTTATGTTATCGGTGGGATCAAGCCCCTGCTAGGGTATTGTTAATTTTGGTTAGTCTAGGTTTATTATTGTTTAGGCTTGTGCTCTAGATATAAGGAAATACCTAGATCTAGGGAATTTTCACCCCCCTACACAACTCTTTAATTACTTGTTTTTCCGACGCATAATTTTGTTCCCCACGCGAAAACCCCGCATTCCCCAGGTCCTCAACTTGTTTGGGGAAGTGGGAAGTGTGGGGGCACACTGAGAATTTACCGTCTTTCCCAAGGTTGCCTGGTGGTTTCATTCCATTTCGCCAGAGGAAGATATAGTTTACTGACTCCCGTGACATGGATCGTGTGGGCGAATTGACTTCGGTGGGCGAATTGGACTCTTATATTGGGCGAATTGATACATGTGGAACGAAATGTCTTCTTGGGCGAATGACGGAAAATTGTCTAACCAAAATAAACCTAACCTAACCAAATTAACGCTACTCTAGCAGGGGCTTGACCCACCGAGTATGCTAACCTAACTTAATCTAACCTAAGCTAACCTAACCTAACCAATCTAACCCTCCTAACCTAACCAATCTAATCTAACTAACCTAACCAATCTAACCTAACTACCCAAATCTAACCTACCCTAACCTACCTACAAATCTACCTAACCTCCCTAGCGGGATGTTGGAGGTTCTCGACCACTAAACAAATATAACCTAACCTCCTTAGCTCCTATGACTCCATAGTGTGGGGCGCAGGACTCCATAATGTGGGCGAATGACCTGTGGGCGAAATGACTCCATGGTGTTGGCGAAATGGCTGTGGGCGAAATGACCGATACCACCTAACCATTACTGTCGGCGAGTTTCCCATTTTGTAGGGGCAAAATATCGGTAGACACAGTACCATGCGGGACCATGAGGCAAGGATGGGTAATGTCACCGTGGTTATGCAATTGTTTATGGATGGTTTAATAAGATAATCAAGCAAGGTTTGTGAGTTGGTATAGACTCAAGAGTATTCATTGGCTCGTCAGTAAAAAAAAAACACTTAAAACCATGATGTAGCCTACTTATTATGAGGAAAGACACAAAGGAACTCAATTAATAAGGTATTTTAATACTATCATAACCTGAATATGTACAACTACAAAGAGAAGATTACGCGATGAAACAAAATCGATTTTTGGGCGAATTTGTATTCCAGGTGCTATATTTCCGTGCTCGCTGACAAATAGAGAAAGACCTGAGGTGTGGTTGATGTGCGAATGCTTCTAAACCAGGAAAAGTCACAAGCAAGGTCTCATTAGAAGTAGCGAGTGTAGGACCTTCGTACCTACCAGTTGCTTATCCTGTTGACGAGGCTCTGTTATGACTCTGTTTTCCTTGGGTTTAGAAGCCTCTGCCACAGCAGCATTACGCTCATCTCTCTATAGTGTTTGTTCAGCGAGAACAGAGCACAGTAATTATAGCACCTGGAATATCAATTTCGCGCAAATAACTCGAAATTCTTCCATCGCCGTAGTTTTTCCCTTCGTAGGTCCACCCGCGCGACCCCGCCTTATCCCCACAATGCACCGATGTAAACAAACCGTGACGTAGTTATGGGTTAGGGTCCATTGAGGAAGCCTTGATGTAGGGTGATGATGGGTAATGGGTGAGTGAATGGGTGGGGTGATGGGTATGGGTGTGGGGTGATGGTGAGTGAATGGGTGGGGGGTGATGGGTTGGGGGTGATGGGTGATGGGTGAGGGAATAGGTGGGGGGTGATGGGTAATGGGTGAGTGAATGGGTGTGTGGGATGGAGTAATGGGTGAGTGAATGGGTGGGGGGTGATGGGTAATGGGTGAGTGAATGGGTGGGGGGGTGATGGGTAATGGGTGAGTGAATGGGTGGGGGGTGATGGGTACTGGGTGAGTGAATGGGTGGAGGGCGATGGGTAATGGGTGGGGGGTGATGGGTTAATGGGGTGAAGTGAATGGGTGGGGGGTGATGGGTAATGGGTGATGGGGGTGGAATGGGTGGAGGGGTGGGGGTGGGTATGGGTGAGTGAATGGGTGGGGGTGATGGGTAATGGGTTGAGTGAATGGGTGGGGGGTGATGGGTAATGGGTGAGTGAATGGGTGGGGGGTGATGGTAATGGGTGAGTGAATGGGTGGGGGGGAATACATACATTTCTACATCCATGATTTCAGGAAAGTTAGAAGGGGCTATCTGGAGAGTCCATGTTTGGTGGGCCGAAGGCCCACCAAACACAGGTGGTGGGCCGAAGGCCCACCAATAGCCCTCCGCAGGAGCTAGCCAAAAAGTCCGCCCGGAGGGCGGCTTTGCGGCTAGTATATATATATATTTGAAATTATATATACATTTATATATATATATTTATGTACATATACGTATATATATATATTTATATATATAATATAATAGTATATATAATATATATATATATATATATTTTATATATATATATATATATATATATATATAATATATTAATATATTATATATAATTTATATATATATATAATAATATTTATATATTATAATATTATATACTATATATATAATATATATTATATATATTATATATATATATATATATATATATAATATATATATCTATATATATATATATATATATATATATCGTATATTATATACAATTATATTATATATATATATATATACCGTAATATATATATACATATATATTTTATATATTTAGATATATATATATATATATCTTATATATATAAAACATATATTTATATAATATATATATATATATATCTCTATATATATATTTATATAATATATATATATATATCTATATATATATATATTTATATAATATATCTAGCTATCTATCTATCTATCTATCTATCTATCTATATATATATATATATATATATATATATATATATATATATATATATATATATATATATATAGAAGAAGAAAGAGAGAGAGAGAGAGAGAGAGTACATACGGGCAGGAGATTTTCTCTGAAACAGATCTCGTTAAAAGTGATAGCTATAGTCTATTAACTTAAGCTGGATTCTTGGTAGCTGCTCGCTGCCTAGACGAGTTTGTAAGGACGTCGCTGATTGGCTGATAGACTCGGACTGGGTGGCGATGGTGGTGGTACTTGCCTCGCCGCAACCCAAAACCCTTGCGTTGCCTCTGAAAAATATTCATATTTCTTGGCTTTACTCATCTCTTACACAAGATAGGCCTATTTTGTTTGCATCAGTAAATCAGGCAGTGATTGTTCAACAACAACACGCCATTCATAACTCAATAGGGTAAAAAATAAAGTCATGACTGACTATCACAAGAGTAGGCGGACTTTTAGGTTTTCAGTGCATTGAAATGTTGTACTCCTACCCGATATAACCAGGCTACCAGATAATAGTTATGAAAGCTGAGTTTACCATCGCGTTCATAATACATTGCTACATATCATGAGCATAAAAAAAATACAGTAAGACTACACTAATATTAAGATAATTAAAGGAAAGTAAAAGAGTGTATAAACATTATTTCTTGCTTATTTGCTTCAACTCGCTCTAACTCCATACGTTTTGGTCGCATTCATTTCAAGAACTGTTTCAAAATCCTTATACTTTTCCGCTTCCTGTGGTATATAGCACGTACCAATAAGGAAAAGAGTAGGTGGTCAAAATGGGTAAGAAAGTTAAAACTAACTACTGCAAACTGGCACAGTGACGGGTGAGCATTGCTCCCTATATAGGAGAGAACTGTTTTCGGGAGAGCTATCAGAGGCTCCACCCGTCACGGCACAGTTTGAAACAGTTTAACTTTCTTAGCCATTTTGACCACCTACTCTTTTCCTTATTGGTACGTGCTACATACCACAGGAAGCGGAAAAGTATAAGGATTTTGAAACAGTTCTTGAAATTGAATGTGACCAAACATGGAGTTAGAGCGAGTTGAAGCAAAATAAGCAAGAAATAATGTTTATACACTCTTTTACTTACCTTTAATTATCTTAATATTAGTGTAGTCTTACTGTAATTTTTTTATGCTCATGATATGCAGCAATGTATTTGAACACGATGGTAGGCTCAGCTTTCATAACTATTATCTGGTAGCTTGGTTATATCGGGTAGGAGTACAACATTTCAATGCACTGAAAACCTAAAAGTCCGCCTACTCTAGTGATAGTCAGTCATGACTTTATTTTTTACCCTATTGAGTTATGAATGGCGTGTTGTTGTTGAACAATCACTCCCTGATTTACTGATGCAAACAAAATAGGCCTATCTTGTGTAAGAGATGAAGTAAGCCAAGAATATGAATATTTTTCTGAGGCAACGCAAGGGTTTTGGGTTGCGGCGAGGCAAGTACCACCACCATCGCTACCCAGTCCGAGTCTATCAGCCAATCAGCGACGTCCTTACAAACTCGGCTAGGCATCGAGCAGCTCCCAGCCCAGGAATCCAGCTTAATAGTCGGGTCACTTAGGGCGGAAAAAAGGCTTTCGCTTCACCTTAGGTGAAGGAAGTATTTTGAGGGTCTTATCCTAAGCATTTTGTGCCGCTGAATCCGAAAATCGTAGTTGGTCACTCGTTAGCGGTAAGTTTTCGCGCAATTTACAATTTGGCAATTTGGCAATAAAATTGGCAATTACAAATTGCAGAATGAGAACCAGACGTCGTAGAGACCTTGTTTTGGACTCAAATTGAAGCTTATTAAGAGTGCATAAAATGTTATTGTCTACTCCGTGGTTGTATCTGTTCGGATTACTGATCTATAATGGAAATTAGAGATAAGTGGAAAAAAATTGGGAAAAATATAAAAGGAATAATTTTGGCCTTAAAGCCTGAGTTCTTAATAATTAAAAACTAAATTTTAATTAGTAAAAAAAGTAAAATAACAAACAATTGTTCTTAGGACACATTTAATTAACGAATTTGTGCAAGGGTGGGTACAATTATTGCGTAGAACAGGGTATTTCAACTGAAAAATGCTTAGGATAAGACCCTAAAAATACTTCCTTCACCTAAGGTGAAGCGAAAGCCTTTTTTCCGCCCGAAGTGACCCGAGTATTAATCCAGAAACACAAAATTTCAAACAACGAAACCGAGTCTCCTCCGCGTATTTTTGGAAAATAACAATTAGAACACAAAAAATCCCTTACTTGCGATAGCGAGCGTTCACAAGTTTGAAAAAAATCGAATATCTAGTCGTCTACGCCATCGACGTCCTCATGCCCATCTTCCTCGTCGTTGATGCACATCTCGGGGGAGCAATCGCAAAGCTCCGAAAAGGAGTCTGCAGGCGTTGACAGCGGCAGCGATTGGTCGAGCAGTTCGTCTTGCATCCGCACTGCATCCCATCCATGATACTTTGCGGGGCGGGAGGCAGGTGGAAGGGATAGGCGCCAGGTTTGGTCCGTAGCCGTACTTGGTCGGGTCGAGGGTCACCAACTCCTTCTTCACAGCCCCTCCCAGACGACGGCCTGTAGCTGGGCTCGCATAATGTGCTGGGTGGTGGCGTTGACTGTCGGAGGGGCCAGTGCTGCTCCAACCTTCTTCTTCTGAGTGCCGTCCACCTCGCCTGCGGCAGAGAGCAGGTATATCCGTAATTCTGCTCACGAATCGGCACAGCACGTCCAGGCTCTCTTGCGTCAGCGGACCAGGGCTTCGGAGTGTACCCAAAGCGTCGAGGGTTGCCTGGTCGGCCGCCCGGAACACAGGCCAAGCTTGCAACTTGCCTTTCCTGAAGAGGGCGCAATTGGTGTCGCAACCAGTCAGAGCATGGAAGGACGTGATCACATCCGCGTGAGAGCCCAGTTCATCGTGGATGAGCTGAACGTTGAAAGTCGTCTTGCCAAGCTGGAGGCACGTGTTGGGAGGTATCTTGGGGAAGTGTCGGAGGAGGAGGACGAGGACGTCAGTGTCCGGAAAACTACGGTTGCCTCCACATCTTTGTCGAGCATGGAGAGATGATATATCATCTTAGTGTCCGCTTCCTCTTGTTCTGAAGCGAACTTGGCTCCGTCCGGTCCAGAAGTTGCCACGGCTTTGTCGCGCCACGCGCAGACGGGCGCGTAATCCCATGAATGGTGCTGGATTTGGGAGGCAATGAGAGAGGTCATAGCAGTCTTTTTGCTTTTGGTGGACAAGATGTTAGCCATGGTCATTCCAGCTTTGATCCTCGTCGCTGCTTGGATGTCGATATCGTATCCTCCACCTCGGGCTCGCTGTTCCCTCGTCTTGTCTTTGAGGGACGCGCCGATGTCGTACCTGTCAAAGACAAGGTGCAACTCCCCGTAGCCAACACCCAGTTGGGCAACTCTCTGCAGGAGGGATCCAACCAGGTCCTTAAAGTTTGCTGAGCCGGAAACGGGGTGCTGCTGAAGGATAGCCATCCCGTCGAGGACCAGCACGCGAGAGGATGAAGGGGTTTGCGAGGCCGTGGAGACCGCCGCGTTCATCTTCTCCAGAACCCTGAGAAGGGCACTTTTTGTCGTGACCCGCGGGTGGCCTTGGTCGTCAAAGAGGGCAAGAGGGAACAGGGAGAGCTCATAGTTGGAGATGATGGTGCGAAGGTCCAGACTGCTGTCGAGTTGGAGGGCGAGCAGCAGGCGCCGAGTGAAGTCTGAGGATCCCGTGACAATCACCTGCTTCCCTCCGATTGAAACTTTGGCTTTCTTGCCCAGCGTTTTGAATGTATTGGTAGGCTGACGATGCAGGATTTTTTCGAAAAAAAAAAAAAAAAAATTCTTCTTTACCTTGAAGGTCCGGGGTGGGCGGCCTCCGCCGCAAGGTCCTGTTGCTCATCTCCGTACTGCCTCGCGAATTTGTGGGGCTGGATTTTAGCAATGCACTGTCGGTGCCACGACCAATCGTCCCTTCTAGAGGACCTCCTGTGGGCCTCTACGAATTCGCCTTTCGAAGCCCACTTGGCCAGCATACTCCGAACATCCTCCTTGGGCGTCCGAGGTCGAAGGACCACATCTCCGTTAGTTGCACCGCAAATGACACACGATTTCATTGCGAGACCTGGGAAGGAAAATGTGCGATATAATAAATGAATTTATTTTATTTACGGGTTTATAGCTAATTTCTAAAATTATAACCAATGAAATTTTACATTTATTTGCGAAATTTCATTACCGTATGTCATAAAATACGACCATGAGGGGACAGTCAGAGAAAAGTTACCATTTTCTATTAATCAGACGGTAGTGCCTTTATGAGAACAGATACAGCCAGAAACATTTCATGACTTTTGATGTGAAATTAAGGCCAAAATTATTCCTTTTATATTTTTTTCCACTTATCTCTAATTTCCATTATAGTTCAGTAATGCGAACAGATACAACCACGGAGTACTAAATAACATTTTATGCACTCTTAATAAGCTTCAATTTGAGTCCGAAACGAGGTCTCTACGACGTCTGGTTCTCATTCTGCAATTTGTAATTGCCAATTTTATTGCCAAATTGCAAATTGCGCGAAAACTTACCGCTAACGAGTGACCCAACTACGATTTTCGGATTCAGCGGCACAAAATGCTTAGGATGAGACCCTCAAAATACTTCCTTCACCTAATGTGAAGCGAATCGCCCTAAGTGACCCTACTATAAGTGAATAGACTATAGTTCAGCGTTTATTATCTTAAAGATATTTTCTCTTTGTCTTAAGAGTGTCTTATTCTCTTTTGTAATCACTTTTATGACTTCACCGTAGCTTGTCATGTTTGCTGTATCGCGATTTCGGGTCTAAGAACCCTTCTTCAGCAGCATATGGAAGATGTTTTCTCCTCAGGAGTTGAGGTGAGCATGATTAAGATGCGAGGTGAAGCGCTATTTATAGCCGGTCTGCCTGCCACGCAGCCTATTAGCGGCATCGGTGATTGGTAGATAGCTTTTGCTTCTCGTCTTCTTGAGTGGGTGACGCTGATTGGTTGTTTGGTCTTCGCTTGGCTTTTCTGTGAGTAGGCTGTTATTTGCTTTTGTTCTTTTCATGCTGGGTAGAGCTTGTAGGTCGTTTGCCTGTACGTTAAGTTTGGGATTGATCTCTTTTATGTACAGCGCTTCTAGGATGGGAAGTCGCCGCACATCTGCACACATGTCAACCAATTCTGTATTTTCTTCTAGAAATTTTCTTGTTATGATGATGCCATGTTGTTCTAATAGGTGACTTTTTTGGGGCTCCGGAAGTTAGGTGGCAAGTAAGACGTCTGGACAGCTTCGTTGTCGTCATGCCGATGTAGGATGAGGGGAGGACTTCACAGTTTCCTCTTTTGCATGTGATCCTATATACGACATGGGACTTTTGTTTTGTCTCCTTCGCCTGGCTTGGGCTGTTACGGAGAAGGAGGTTGCTGGTGTTCTTGTTTTTGTAGTAAATTTGTAGTTTTATTCTCCTCTCTTGGTCTGCAGGTTTCACGTTACGGTGGATGATTTGTGATATTATTCTTTCTTCTTCCTGGTGAGCGGTGGAGAAGAAAGCCCGGGAGAAGATTGTTATGTCTTGACTCTTTTTTGTGGCGTTAGGGTTGCACCAGTTCTCCAAGATTTTTCTTAGTCTGACGGTTGATGTCTCTCTCCGCTGAAGCCGTTGAAAAAGTCACCTATTAGAACAACATGGCATCATTATAAAAAGAAAATTTCTAGAAGAAAATACAGAATTGGTAGACATGTGTGCAGATGTACGGCGACTTCCCATCCTAGAAGCGCTGTACATAAAAGAGATCAATCCCAAACTTAACGTACAGGCAAACGACCTACAAGCTCTACCCAGCATGAAAAGAACAAAAACAAATAACAGCCTACTCACAGAAAAGCCAAGCGAAGACCAAACAACCAATCAGCGTCTCCCACTCAAGAAGACGAGAAGCAAAAGCTATCTACCAATCACCGATGCCGCTAATAGGCTGCGTGGCAGGCAGACCGGCTATAAATAGCGCTTCACCTCGCATCTTAATCATGCTCACCTCAACTCCTGAGGAGAAAACATCTTCCATATGCTGCTGAAGAAGGGTTCTTAGACCCGAAAATCGCGATACAGCAAACATGACAAGCTACGGCGAAGTCATAAAAGTGATTACAAAAGAGAATAAGACACTCTTAAGACAAAGAGAAAATATCTTTAAGAAGATAATAAACGATGAACTATAGTTCTCTTCACTAAGCTGGATTCTTGGTAGCTGCTCGCTGCCTAGACGAGTTTGTAAGGACGTCGCTGATTGGCTGATAGACTCGGGCTGGGTGGTGATGGTGGTGGTACTTGCCTCGCCGCAACCCAAAACCCTTGCCTTGCCTTAGAAAAATATTCATATTTCTTGGCTTTACTCACCTCTTACACAAGATAGACCTATTTTGTTTGCATCAGTGAATCAGGCAGTGGATTGTTCAACAACACGCCATTCATAACTCAATAGGTAAAAAATAAAGTCATGACTGACTATCACAAGAGTAGGCGGACTTTTAGGTTTTCAGTGCATTGAAATGTTGTACCCTACCCGATATTACCAAACTACCAGATGATATTTATGAAAGCTGAGCCTACCATCGTGTTCATAATACATTGCTGCATATCATGAGCATAAAAAAATTACACTAATATTAAGATAATTGAAGGAAAGTAAAAGAGTGTATAAAACATTTTTTCTTGCTTATTTTGCTTCAACTCGCTGTAACTCCATAAATTTTGGTCGCATTCAATTTTCAAGAACTGTTTTCAAAATCCTTATACTTTTCCGCTTCCTGTGGTATGTAGCACGTACCAATAAGGAACAGAGTAGTATGGTGTCAAAATGGCTAAGAAAGTTAAACTACTACTGCAAACTGGCACAGTGACGGGTGAGCATTGCTTCTATACAGGAGAGACTTTTTCTCGGGAGAGCTATCAGAGGCTCCACCCGTCACGGCACCAGTTTGAAACAGTTTAACTTTCTTAGCCATTTTGACCACCTACTCTTTTCCTTATTGGTACGTGCTACATCTAGCAGTAGCGGAAAATTATAAGGATTTTGAAACAGTTCTTGAAAATTGAACGCGACCAAAACTTATGGAGTTACAGCGAGTTGAAGCAAAATAAGCAAGAAAAAATGTTTATACACTCTTTTACTTTCCTTCAATTATCTTAATATTAGTGTAGTCTTAGTGTAATGTTTTTATGCTCATTATATACAGCAATGTATTATGAACACGATGGTAGCCTCAGCTTTTATAAATATCATCTGGTAGCTTGGTAATATCGGGTAGGAGTACAACATTTCAATGCACTGAAAACCGAAAAGTCCGCCTACTCTTGTGATAGTCAGTCATGACTTTATTTTTTACCCTATTGAGTTATGAATGGCGTGTTGTTGTTGAACATCACTGCCTGATTCACTGATGCAAACAAAATAGGCCTATCTTGTGTAAGAGGTGAGTAAAGCCAAGAAATATGAATATTTTTCTGAGGCAACGCAAGGGTTTGGGTTGCGGCGAGGCAAGTACCACCACCATCGCCACCCAGCCCGAGTCTATCAGCCAATCAGCGACGTCCTTACAAACTCGGCTAGGCATCGAGCAGCTCCCAGCCCAGGAATCCAGCTTAAGTGAATAGACTATAGCTATCACTTTTAACGATAATATATATATATATATATATATATATAATATATATATATATATATATATATATATATATATATATATATATATATATATATTATATTATATAATAAATTATATATATATATATATTATTAAGTGTTGTAAGCGACTGGTGGCTTGTTAAATTGCAAGTATCACTATCAAGTTATTTATACACAAACATTAAACTCTTCCTATTTTCGATGTATTATAACAAATCATGGCGATATATTTAGGATGGAAATAAATCGCCTAGAAAAAAGAGAGAAATCAAAACTATGTGAAGACTATCGTGGGTTTTTTTTTAGTATCAATCGATTTCGAGTTTCACGGAAGCAACATGTATACATTTTAATCATGTCAGCAAATATGATAAGATATGAGAAGAATCATGAAACCAACCAACTAATCCTTATCATTATATCTATCTTGTCCAACTATTGTATGGTACACTGTTTATTGAATATGACAAGATGTATTTGCTGACGTATTTGCTTTCTTAACAGGAACTACGACGTGTAGGTTTTCGCGACCTTGTGTAGCTTCATAGTTGGGTGATCTTGATTGAAGTTGCCTATTGTCATGTTTTTTAAAGCATTTATCTGAGACAATAAAAATAGTCTACAGTTATTTTATTCTTACCAATTATTATCGTTTTGTGTAAGCAGTATCTGAGAATTCATTACATGGAAGGTGTTTACTTCAATTTCATACACTGAATGTCGATGGCAATCTTTCAAATCCTTTAAATCTTTTAACAAACGCGTTACAGAGTCTCCCGCCATGTAATTGTTTAGAATGTATTGATACATAAGCACCTGGAGTCAGAAATCCACCAGGTCCCAAATCCACCCCCCCACCCCAAAATCCACAATCCACCAGGTGGGGGGCCTTTCGCCCCCAAACACAGACTCTCCAATAGCCCTTCTAACTTCCTGAAACATGGATGTAGAAATGTATGTTTTAACCCCCACCATTCACATCCCCCCAACCATTCACTCCACCCATTACCCATCACCCCCCAAACCCCACACCAAAACCCTTACCCCCCATCTATTCCCTCACCCATCCCCCCACCATTCCTCACCCTTACCCCACACCCAATTACATCACCCCACCCATGCACTCACCCATTACCCATCACCCTACATCAAGTTTCCAATCTCTCGCAACCTACTTTTTTCACAATTATCGCTAATAGGCCGCAAGAAAGAACAAAAAGTGATCGGATCATTTACCTAAGTGGGCTTAACCTTTCCCCCGGTAAACCTGGTTCCAAAATGGGGAAATTGATGGATTCGGGCCCTGGGGCGAACCATAACCACACCACACACAGACACACATACACCACACACGGGTTTTATATTATATATATATATATTATATATATAATATATATATATAATATATATATAATATATATTTATATATATATATCATTTTAATATATATCTCGTTAAAGTGATAGCTTATTCAGCGTTTATTTATATTCATATAGATATTTTCTCTTTGTTTTAAAGAGTGTCTTATTCTCTTTTGTAATCACTTTTATGACTTCGCCGTAGCTTGTCATGCTTGCTGTATCGCGATTTCGGGTCTAAGAACCCCTTTCTTCAGCAGCATTGGAAGATGCTTTCTCCTCAGGAGTTGAGGTGAGCATATTAAGATGCGAAGTGAAGCGCTATTTATAGCCGGTCTGCCTGCTACCAGCCCATTACCGATGTCGTTGATTGGTAGATAGCTTTTGCTTCTCGTCTTCTTGATGGGAGACGCTGACTGGTTGTTGGTCTTTGTTTGGCTTTTCTGTGAGTGGGCTGTTATTCGCTTTGTTCTTTTCAGCTGGGGAGAGCCCTGATCTATATAACATGGATCGCAGATCTGGGCTACAGAGTTGGAGCCAGCAGTCACCGCCTTTCCAGAGCTCCTGGGTGGGATAACAAGCCAACCCCCATGGGAGCGGGCCGGGCAGCCCCCTCAGGCCACTCTTCCCCCCCATCCCCGACGCGTAGCAGCCTGCTGTGCCCCCCCCCACACGGAGAGTGTATCCTGCTGAGTGCCCCCCACTCCTCGTCAGGATGGACAAGCCAGACCTCGTGCCGCACGCCAGCAGCACGGACACTCTCCTCTCTTCCGGGAACGGCGAGTGTGGCCATGCCCCCTCGCCTCCCGTCTTTTGCCCGCGCCTAGCGCCGCCGCGCTGCCGCACTAGGCTGCCACCGATCAACGCACTCCACACCTCTGGGGACATCAAAGCATCTCTCTGACGGGCTCAAGCTAGCTCGTGGTCCTCCCCGCTGGAGGCCCCATAGACAAACAACAACAACATCTGGGCTAGCTGTGGCCGAGATACTGAAGTCAGCCACCAGCCACCAGCCGCCATCTTTCCATCACCAAACAAATACATGGGCCGGCCCCGGCAGTGGCTGGGTGTTGGCTGCTGGCATGTGATAGCCTATATTACCACCTACTACTACTATTAACACCTACTACTAAATACTACTATTGCCACCTACTACTACTATTACCACCTACAACTACTATTAACACCTACTACTACTACTAAACTTCCAACCTAGTGCATCGCGAACCTTCCAAGTCATTTATTTACGGTGATACACAGACAACAGGGTGTTGCGAGGCCGTACAGGTGTGTAGTGACAGGTGTCTTTCGAGGCCGTACAGGTGTGTAGTGACCCGGTGTGTTGCGAGGCCGTACAGGTGTGTAGTGACGGTGTCTTGCGAGGCCGTACAGGTGTTAAATGACAGGTGTGTTGCGAGCCGTACAGGTGTGTAGTGACAGGTGTCTTGCGAGGCCGTCAGATGTGTAGTGACAGGTGTCTTATGAGACCGTAAAAGGTGTGTAGTGACGTGTGTTGCGAGGCTGTACAGGTGTGTTGCGAGGCCGTACAGGTGTGTAGTGACAGGTGTGGGTGTATGTGGTAAAGCGAGAGAGGGCTAAGAGTGGGAGTGTTAGCCCCGGGTGTGTGTGTCTGACCTAAAGAGCGAACGCCAGTTCTCGTCCCACTATAACGGCGTCAGCCCCGTACCGCCGCGGCCACGGGTACGGCGCGGGCCACGTGGGCCATAGAAGCTACTCTCGGGGATTACAGGGGTTTAAATGAATCAAAAACCTTTGGCCTAATCAAAAAAACCCTTTTTTAATTAGGTATATTGAATTGAAAGTATTTAGTTTCGACTAATTTTGAGTATTTGCGTACATACCTGGTGTCGTTTCGTACTCTATATCAAGTTCAACTCTGAGCTGAGTGTACGAAACGACTATGGTTTTCATATAGACTACGAAACAACTTTTGGTAATAATGGACGAGAGTTTCGCGGTTTTGTT
>JACEEZ010018565.1:5000-7500 GCA_016584305.1 Chionoecetes opilio
TATATATACATCTATATATATCATTAGATGCTATACATCATATTATATATAAATGATATATAGAGATTAGAGAGATGACTAGATGATAGAGGCATACATATAGAATAGAAATATAGAGATATATATATATAGAATAGATAGATATAAATACATAATAGACATATAGATACAGCATATATATCAAGAAGATATATGAAAACCATATCTATAGATTATGATAATATGAATATAATATAAATACAGATATACATATATATACATATATATAGATATATATAGATACATATATATATAGATAAGATATATATATATGTCTACATATATATAATGTATATATACATATATTATATAATATATATATATATATTTATATATAATATATTTATATATATATATATATATATATATATAATATATATATATATATATATAGATATATTAATATATATATATATAATCTCTTATATATATATATATATATATATATATACATAGACCATTATCTATATAATATATATAATATAAGTATATATAATAAATATATATACACATACATATCTAGTATAGATTATATATATATAATATATAATGTATAGATAGATATCTATACACACTACATATATAGGTATATATATAATATATATAGATGAGATATATATATATACCATATGTATATATATATCTATATATAATAGATAGATATATCTAAATATAGATGCAGAATATATATATATATACTTATATTATATGTATATGTATATATATATATTTATATATATATATAATCTATATATAGATCTATCTATATATATATATATAATTATATATACTATATATCTATATATATATATATATGCATATATATATATATATATAGATATGACTATATATATTATATATATATATATGTATATGTATATATATATATATATATATATTATATAATAACTACTATATATAATATACTATATATAAAAGAGCATGAGTTCAGGAGAAACTCATGCTCTTTATATTTCCTGCCGTATTCATGCCAAATCTTTACTTTAACATACCAAAAAACTCCTTCATTGCATAGAATATATCAACATCTTCTGAATCAAATTCCTCTCGTGACTTCTGCATTCTAGCTTAAAACATCTATAACATTTTTTTTCTCATCTTTCCAGCCTATGACCCCGATGGCTCCACAGCTGTCTCAGCTATTTCTAAAGCTGAATTTCGCTCAAACATTGCTGAAATTCACTTCTGGTTGATGAAGGGCTTACAGGTGCCTCCTTCTCTCCACCCGCTGACTATATTACGCGTTATTAAGATCCTTATGTAAGCTTTCTCGCCCTTGCTGGCCTAGATACTCGGAAGCTTAAGGTCTTGACGGAATCCATCCTATTGTTGCTCAATAACTGTGACTATGTTTGGTCAACACACCCTGCTTGGGTCAAACTTTTCCGTCTGGTTCTATTACTTTCACCCTTTCCTTCTTGCTGGAAGTTGCTCACATACACGTCGAAGAAGGGGTGACGTTCTAATCCTTCAAACTTACCGTCCTATAGCTATGCCTTCCTGCCTTTCTAAGCTTTTGAATCTATACCTAATAAGAAGATCTTAAGTATTCATCTGCTCACAGTCTTCTTTCTGATCGTTCAGTAGGGTTTCCTCAAAGGGCGATCTACTGGCGATTTCAGCGGTTCCTAAATATGAATCTTAGGTCATCTTTTTTAAAGTTCGGTGAAATATTGTTGTTGCATTGACAACTTTGTCAACTTGACAATTGTAGTCGCCAAAATATAGTCTTTGATAGAGGTCTGGCACAAATCTTAAATTTTCCAAGTACACTCATTCGATTTCCATCCTTTTCTCTGGTACTTCCTCAAAGTTGCCTTCCCCACACCGGTTCTATTGCAGGCTTTCCGCTACGTGACGGACATTGTCTTTTCCTAAGTCTACAATAGTGGGTTCGTCAGGGTTCTGTCCTATCACCCACTCTCTTCTATTATTTATTTAATGATTTCTAAGTCTAACTGAAGCCCTATCCACTCCACGCTGATGATTCTACCCTGCATTTTTTAACGTCGTTATTAGACGTCCAACTCAAACAGGAACTAAGTGATGATTCACGGAGAGATGCCACGAGCGCCTACTTCTGATCTTTCTATATTATAGATTGAGGACAGAGCAAACCTGTGTTGTTCAATTGCCTCAAAAAACACAATTTCTTCACCTATTTACTCGACAAAACCTACCAGAATTCCTAACCCCCTCTTCGTCAATGACACCAACTATCTCCTTATACAATGAAACATTCTGGAAATATATACTAAATATCTGAACTGGAAATCTTAATCTCATATTTTAGCTACAAACCGCTTCTAAGAAGTAGGTGTGCTGTGGCGTCTGCGTCTATTTTTTTTTCTCCCTCCCAGTTGCTTGCTCTTTTCCAGGGGCCTATCCCGCCCATGTATCGGAGTACGTCTCACAGGTTTGGGGAGGACATCATAAGCTC
>JACEEZ010018565.1:15000-25000 GCA_016584305.1 Chionoecetes opilio
CCACTTAAAATCTTCTATCAGATCGCCCCTTACTCAGCGTCTCTCGAGTGAGTGTAAATTTAAT
This sequence comes from Chionoecetes opilio, assembly GCA_016584305.1. Classification (NCBI taxonomy): domain Eukaryota; kingdom Metazoa; phylum Arthropoda; class Malacostraca; order Decapoda; family Majidae; genus Chionoecetes; species Chionoecetes opilio. The sequence goes on from JACEEZ010018565.1 coordinate 15,065, forward strand.
AGCTTCAATCTCTTCTCATAACTAAAGTTACGCATACCTTGAATCATTTTGGTCATCCTTCTGTGCACTGATGCTAACAAGGCTATATCCATCCTGTAATATGGAGACCAAAACTGAACCGCATAGTCTAGGTGAGGTAATACTGAGGTATATTACAGTCACCAGACAAGTTCGCTTTGTGCATTTACAATATAATATTATATATATATATATATATATATATATATATATAATATATATATATATATATATATATATATATATATATATATTTAATATTTATAATATATATATATATATATATATATATATATATATATATATATATATATATATATATATATATATATATATATATATATATGTGGGTGCAGGTCATTTGGTACTGTAGCGATTGGTACTGAAGTCAAGTGACCCCTAGTTCACTTCGGCCACGAGCTATATGGGACACATGCTTAAAAGGCCTCAAACCCACTAGTCCACGAGTCAATTGGGACCCACCTCGAAATGGCCATAGAGTCAGATAGGACCCTGAACGGGGGGGAGAGAGAGAGAAGGAGAGAGAAGAGAGAGAGAGAGAGAGAGAGAGAGAGAGAGAGAGAGAGAGAGAGAGAGAGAAAATAAATATATATATATATATATATATATATATATATATAATATATATATATATATATATATATATTATATATATATATATATATATATACAGACAGATGTAAGGAAGGAAGAAGAAAAGGTTTTCCTCACGCGCACGCGCACTCACATTCCATTCCCAATCCTTCAATCCCTCCAGCTACCGTTTCCCCCCCTTTCTCTCTCTCTCTCTCTCTCCTCTCTCTCTCTCTCCTACTCTCTCTCCTCTCTCTCTCTCTCTCTCCTCTCTCTCTCTCTCTCTCTCTCTCCTCCTTCCCTCCCTTTTTACTCGCACACACACACACACACACACACACACACACACACACACACACACACACACACACACACACACACACACACACACACCACAGGAGTGTGTGTGTATCTCCACTACGGAGGGTACTCCGTAGTGTAGGGGAAGCACGCTCGGTTCACAACCGATAAGTCCCGGGTTCGATCCCCGGGCGGAGCGGAAACATTGGGCTGGTTTCTTAAAACCCGAGCCCTGTCCACCCAGCAGTGAATGGGTACCGGGTGTTAGCCGGGTTTGTGACCAACCTTATATATTATATATATTAATATATATATATAATATATATATATATATTATATATATATATATATATATATACATATATATATTTTAATAATATTTATTAATATATATATATATATATATATATATAGATATATATATATATATATATATATACTATATATATAGTATATATATATACATATTATACAATATATATATATATATATAATATATATATATACTATATATATATAAAATATATATACATATTTTAACATATATATATATATATATATATATTATATATATATATATATATATATATATATACTATATATATATATATATATATACATATATATACATATATATACTATATATATATATATTATATATATATATATATATATATACATATATATAATATATATACATATATATATATATATATACATATATATAAAATATATATATATATACATATATATATATATATAATATATATATATATTACATATAATATATATATATACATATATATATATATATATATCAAAATCATATATATATATATATATATACTATATATATATACATATATATATATATATAATATAATTATATATATATATATATATATATATATATATATATAAATATATATATAATATGTGTGTGTGTATATATGAATCTTTTTCAGATGGAAAAGGAATTGAATGTTGTCAAAATGGACGACAGATAACTGGCCCCATGCGTCATCCTAAATGCTGGCCCATCGACACCTCGAACGATAGACTTTACAACTCCTTTGGGTCTTCCTGCATGAACTTCGTTCGGAGTATGCTAGCAGTCAACCCTGGCTCAGACTGCACTTTTGGCTATGGTGAACAGGTAATTGCTATAACTGCATGATTTCCTAAGTTAATAAGATTATTACATATATATAAATATATAAGATGAAAAAAATGTAGGGACGAATAACTGGTGTGTGTCTTATTCACCCTGGTGTTGATAATGTGCTGGATTCACGATCGCCAGCAATCACCCTTTCGGTAAAGAGCTTAAAGCTCATAAGACTTGTCTTTGGGTAATGATACGACCTTAAAACATCACACACATTCCATCCCCTGGCTCAGGAAGAAGAGTAACTACTCGTTTTTGTTAGGGAAATAAAATTCCTTAAAGGCTGCGTGCATTAGTTTGTGTGTATGTGTGTGTGTGTGTGCGTGTGACTGTTTGTGTGTGTGTGTGTGTGTGTGTGTGTGTGTGTGTGTGTGTGTGTGTGTGTGTGTGTGTGTGTGTGTGTGTGTGTGTGTGTGTGTGTGTGTGTGTGTGTGTGTGTGTGTGTGTGTGTGTGTGTGTGTGTGTGTGTGTGTGTGTGTGTGTGTGTGTGTGTGTGTGTGTGTTGTGTGTTTGTCCCATTTTAATGACAATGATTGCTTTGGCAGGTGAACCAAGTTAGTCATTGGCTTGACGGCTCCAACGTCTATGGCTCCACGCCCGAAGAGGAACGTGATCTAAGGACTTTTTCGAACGGTCTCCTATTGACTTCTATCGACAACCATCTACCTATTATTCAATCAAATCAAGGTGGCGAATGTGAGGCACGGGAGAGGGGTGCCAATTGCTACTCTGCAGGTGAGTGCTATTGATTTCACGTAAATGTATGCTCTACAGTCTACATCAAACAGGAGGTGCGGGATTCTTATCCTTGGTCGGTCGAAGAGGAAAAAGGGTTTGTGTCCCATCACGCTGTAGCTCCCTTTAAGAATCTTATTATTAAGCTTAGCGAGAACAGGTACTGGATGTAAGCCGAGGAATTGTGACCTAGAGATTCGGACAGGAGCTGATGGTGACAATCTTTCATTCTTGTAGTTGTGCGTGTGTAATTAGGGTACGCCGTAGGTCCAATGAAAATTGAAATATAGATTATTTCGAGTTTGGCAGGGTGTTTTCTTATGTAAAATTTAATTTTAAGGGTGGTTTGTTCACTTCAACCTTTTGGTTTGAGCACTTCTTGCTATGCAAAAATGGACTTTTATATTTATATACAAGACATAGCTTAAAGTGCGATTTTGCATAGTAAGAATTGCTCAAATGCAAAAATGGAATAGGATAAAATCGTCTTAGACTTCCATTTTACATAGGAAACTGGCATGCCAAAGTTGAGAAAAAGAATTTTTGTTATACGGCGTACCCTAACCAGGGTACCAAAATAGTTGGATTGGGTTACGATGGGAGGAAGGACAAGACCAGGGCAATGGTGCCCGACAGCTATGGGAAACTGCACCCAAGGTTGATCAGGGAGGAGCATGTGTCAGTGACAGAGGAGCCACCTGGAAGGTACCTTTGGGACTTTGTATCAGAGGACCCGGTGCCACCTGAGAAGCCTGCGTTCAAGGTGGCTCAGGCTCTCTATGATCTGCTGGTGACATACGACTCCACCGACTCACTGATCGTACTACAAGGTGACTCAAGTAGGGCCAACACGGGGTGGAAGGGTGGTACTCACGCCCATTTGGAGAAGATGCTGGGACGCAAGCTCTTCTGGAGTATATGCGTGTTGCACACAAACGAGTTGCCCCTGCGCCACCTTATCACCAGCATCGACGGGCCTACCTCATCTGACACTGGCTTCACGGGTCCAGTGTGCAGTCTGCTGTCCAGCGTGAATGAGATGCAGTACAACGCAGAGTTCAGAGGAGTGCCAGGCGGTGAAGATCTCACGGAGATACCGGAGTATATCCTGGTCAACATCTCCACTGACCAGCAGGTCTCCTACCAGCTGGTCCAGGCTGTGAAGCGGGGCGTTCTCCCGTCCGAGCTGCAGGAGATCAAGTGTGGCAAGGTGTCCCACTCCAGATGGCTCACCACAGCCCAGTCGCTTGTGTACATGTGGACCAGAAAGCATGGACTGACTGGCAAAGAACTGAACACCCTGGAAATCCTAGTCAAGTACTGCCTGCAGGTGTACTTCAAACTCTACTACGACATCAAGGTTCACCACAGACTAGAGGACGGCCCCAAGCACATCCTCACGCAGCTTAGAGTGATGAGGTCGCAGCCCAAGAAGGTCCAAACAGCTGTGACCTTCTACGTGCGGACAGGAGCATGGTTTGCACGCTCAGAATGTGTCCTCCTCTCGCTGATGGCGAGTCAGAGTGAGGACGACCGCAGGTTCGCCGTGACCCAGATTTTGAAACTGAGGGCTGGCGAGGAGTATGGGGGACACCAGTGTAAGACCTCGCATCACATCCAAGCTGAACTTGTCAGCCACCAGCTTGCAGACACTGATCAGCTGGCAGCCTGGTCAGGTGCACGAGCCGGCATTCACCTGTTCACTGTCCGAGGATCAGATCCAGGAGATCCTGGTCAAGCCGTGTGAGGTTCCGGAGTTCTCTATCCACACTCAGAGCACCGAAAGAGTCGTGAAGCAGGTGACAGAGGCTGCGGCAGCAGTGGTGGGGCAGCAGGCCAGAGACGGGTTCATCCGGGCTCGGGCCCACCACCGGGAGACCATGCCCTGCTTCAGGTCTAAGAAGGACATGATGGACACGTTCTAGGCCAACGTAGAGGCTGTGACACTGTGATGTAGTGCCTGATGAACCAACTGATCAGAAAGAGCTTACCACGCTAGTCATTTGGAACTCATATTGGTGCATGATGCAATACACAGGACCAACCGGACACTGCGTACTCATTTAAGCATTATTCGATAAGGGTGCAATATAAAGTGCGATTTTGCATAGTAAAAATTGCTCAAATGCAAAAATAGAAGGAGATAAAATCATCTTAGAATTCCATTTTACATAGGAAGTTGGCATGCCAAAGTTGAGAAAAAGAATTTTTTTGTTATACGGCGTACCCTAGTGTGTATGTCATTCACCCATGGTCTTTGTCCACGCGAGCTGGCTCGCGATCGGCAGTTTCACCCTCTCAGTGCGAGCTTGGAGCTCATTATTACCGATCTTTGGGCAATGCTGGAACCTCACACACCACACACCCCCACCCCCCTTGCTCAAAGGGGACAGTAACCGCCCGAATTTGTCAAGTGAAAAATCCACGGAAGCGCGAGGATTCGAACCGCCTACCCACAGAGTGAGAGACCAGAACGTTTTCAACCTGACCATCGCGCGGTGTAACGATGTGTGTGTGTGTGTGTGTGTGTGTGTGTGTGTGTGTGTGTGTGTGTGTGTGTGTGTGTGTGTGTGTGTGTGTGTGTGTGTGTGTGTGTGTGTGTGTGTGTGAGAGTGGATACTTGCCATGAAAGACTTGGAATGGTCTACGTGACACACCAAAAGCTGGTAAATAGACAAATTCATAAAGCAAAAAAGTATATACGTACGTATACATATTTATTAGCTATCTAAATATATCTACCTATTTTTTAATATATATATATAAAATATATATATTATATATATATCTATATTTTATATTATATATATTATATATATAGTTATATATATATTATATATTAGATATATATATTATATATATATCTATATATTATAATATACTATATTTTATATTAATATATATAATCTTATATATATATATGTATATATATATATATATATATATATTTTATTATATTATAGTATAATATTATTTATCGTATTATATATATATATTATATATATTATATGTATATATATATATATAATATATATGTATATATATATTATATTTAAAATATATATATGCTATATATATATATATAGTATATATTATATATATATATATTGTATATATATATATATATAATATATATATATATATATATCATATTATATATATATAGTATTATATTATATATATAGTAATTTATATATATAATATATATATATATATATATATATTATATTATATAATAGTATATTATATATATTATATATTATATATTATGTCTATATATATATATATATTTTGTATAGTAATATTTCTTATATATTATATATTATCATACTATATACTATATATATATATATCTATATATATATTATATATATATGTATCAATATATATATAATTATTTTTATATCTAATATTCTAAGTATAATATATATATATATGTATTTATATTATATATATATATGTATATATATAAATTATATAATTATATATTATATATATACAGAACTGGGCACTAAATATCGGAGAAATGTATTTAGATACCAAATACTAAATACATTTTACGAATGTATTTAACTACTAAATACTAATACATCATTTGTTTTTAAATCATTTGTAAATACATTTTAAATACACACAAATTTTAGCATGTATTATAAATTCATGATAAATATGAAATCTTCATGAATGATAGAGGATACCTTCCTATTGGAGTTTTATATGTCAGCATCACCTGCTATTTACTTAATATACATACTGTACTCTAAAATGTCCAAATACAAATCTGGATTTCCTAAATTATTTTTCCTTATAGAAATTTCTTTCGAGGCCTAAATTTCTTAAAATGAATTCCTTGAAAGTGAAACAGGATACAGTATAATCAGGTGCCTGATTTTGGCGGGTATTTATGGCCAAATAACTGATACAATTGTATTTAAATGTTTGTATATATATTTTAAATACAATGTAATTTTAAATACTGTATTTAATAAAGATAACAAATGATTTATGAATATAGTCTAAATACTCCAAATGTATTTAAATGTTGCTCAGCTTGTATTATATATATATATATAATATAGTATATTAGATAATGTCATAAATAATAATATATCATAGGATTTCCTTAATATTTTTATAGAACTATTACTAAATTTTAAATAAGAATTCTTAAGTTAAATATATATAGTAATATAGTTGATATTTGCGTTATGAATATTATAATGATAATATGATATTAATAGTTATATATATAGTATTTATAATATCAATATGTTATATATGTATATATATATATATATATATATAAATATTATTTATATATATATCTAAATACTAATATTATATAATATATACTTTATATATATATATATATTATATATATATGATATATATATGTAATATATATATATATATATATATATATCACATAATTTCCCTTTTTTCTTTTCCAAAACAATAACAACAAAAAAGGTGATTCTCGCGTCAACGAGCAGCCTGGCCTCACCGCCATTCACACACTCTGGATGAGAGAACATAACCGCGTTGCCCGTGATCTGCAGCAGGTCAATCCACGCTGGTCGGACAATCAGCTGTTCCAAGAAACTCGCAGGATCGTGGTGGCAGAGTTGCAGCACATTACGTTCAACGAGTGGCTTCCGATCATTGTCGGTAAGTTATTAACGTCTGGTTTGTACATCAAGATCACTCTGTAGCTATATTATATTTTTACTGTAATCCCTCACCTAACTCCTTAGACTACCTACCTATAACAAAAAATATTTGTCAACCTAGCTTTCATAGTGGACCAAATCATGACTCATTTTCCTGTTGCCGAAATCTCCATTATTAGGGAATTTAATGATCACCACCAAAATTTGGTTATCGTCTTCTTTTACTAGGCCGCTTTACACGGTGCAGCTTTTAACGCTGGACGCGGGCTTCTTTTTTCGTCAGCTTCTCGCTCTCCCAGAACAAATTTCTGGCAGATACAGTTGCAGGCGATCCACTGTATACACGTTGCTGGTATAAAGTATGAGTCTTCAGCGTTTGGAAGATAATCAGCATTAGTCCAGTCATATTGTGGCCGAACCCAGAAAAAAATATAAAAGAAGTGGTTTCACTTGCATGATGTTAAGATAAACCCCAACAATAGTACCAATTAAAAATTACACCGTGCTTTATCCGGCTGAAATGCCTCAAATTTGCATTATCATGTAAATTAGGTTCCGCCATTGAGGAAAAACAAATGTCTATCTGTAGCTAACTTCATTACTATTCATTCAAATCAATTAATTCAAGTTTTTAACCCTTTATTTTGAAAGTCAAGGAACATTAGTAAGCAATTATATTTTATTACAGAAAACTTTCTATATAGCTAGGATATATGCAAATTAGGACTGCTCATAGCTGAGTGGCTGAGCGACTACAATGACGTTACAGCCTCGCCAGCGAATCACTATTATATTTTCAAACGTATCAGCCAATCACAAGGCAGCCGCGGCCCGCATTATCAAACTTGTTTACATCTATCTCCAATCTCCTCACTCCGCATACACTTTCAGCTTCGTCGTCCTTCTCAAAATGTAAATTATTCCATTATTCCTTCATTCCACAATTCCCTGTGCCACCTCCGTCGCTTACAACCTCCAACACTTGTTCCCACCTCTACATACGCGCCGATGTGTTATACTTCTTTCTATTCACTAGCTATTCCATCATTCCTTCATCCCTTGTGTCACCTTCGTCGCTTCAACACTCGCCTCCACATACGCGCCGATGTCTTGTAGGCTACTTCTTTCTATTCTCTAGCTATTCCGTCATTCCTTCATTCCATGTGTCATCTCCGTCGCTTCAACACTTGTTTCCATCTCCACATACGCGCCAGTGTCTTGTACTTCCTTGTATTTTCTAGCTATTCCATTATTCGTTCATATTAGGCCGAGATGCACACCACATACGTGCAGGTGCTGTCTACCGGACTCATGCGTGGTGCTGTCTGGCATCGCCACCCGGATCGAGATTCCGCACTCACCACTCATAGCACATCACCACATAACAAAAACACCACAAACGCCTGGTTTGTTCTATGGCCTAATTTCGTTTGTATATTTGCCCTATTCAGTTCTTGAGTCAGAAAATATAAAATATTTTCAATTTATGAGGATTTATAATTATGATGATTGCTATCTTAACACCACCTTAGAGGCAGGTGCTAGCTGGACAACAACTCTGACGTTATCAATCTCCTCCTTGGATCCCAAAACAGCTAGCAACAACAGTTGTTAAGCTAGCAACATAGGTGTTAAACGTCTTTGGATTTCCTCCCTGATGTTTTCTTATATTTCTTTGTCAGAAGTAGTATAAGTAATAATAATAGTAGTAGTAGTAGTAGTAGTATAGTAGTAGTAGTAGCATTAGTATTAATTGCAGTAGTGGTGGTAGTAGTAGTAGTGGAATAATCAGCAGTAGTAGTAGTAGCATAAGTAGCAGCAGTAGTAGTAGTAATAAGTAGTAATAAAGTAGTAGTAATAAGTAGTAGTAGTAAGTAGTAATAGTAGAAGTAGAAACATTAGTAGTAGCACTAGTAGTAGTAGTAGAAGTAGAAGGATTAGTAGTAATAGTAGTAGTAGTAGAAGCAGTATTGGCAGTAGTCGTTGCAGTAGCAGTGATACTATTATTATCATTAGCCATCCATCTCCTGCAACTCATTCCTGATATATTTCTGCCCGTAATCATGCAAAATCCATTCTTCAACTTTCTAAATATCCTTCATTAATAAAAAAATGCCTAAATATTTCTAGTTTCAACTTTTCTTCGCCCCGCTGTGGCCCCGTCATCTCAGGGGCCCAGGGGGAGGGCCACAGGGGCAAGGCCACAAGGGCAGGTGCTCTAGTAGGGCGTCGTAGCAGCGTAGAGTTGAGTAGCACCTGCCCCTGGGGGGCAAGCGGAGTGGCGGGCGTTGGTTTAGGGCGTGGCGTGGGTGGAGCGGCAGAGTGGGTCTCAGCCACATACTTGAGCGCGTGTACCTGGAAGGAATACCGCGTAACTCGCTCGCTGCACTTAGACAATACTAGTCTCGTAGTCACTTATCACTGCGCGCCGTGAGGCACGTCTGCCCACAA
>JACEEZ010018565.1:30000-37500 GCA_016584305.1 Chionoecetes opilio
GTGAAAGAACATGTAATTCTAAGCACAAAATATTCTATAACCATATGCTTTTTGAAGCTTCCTTTAGACGTGAGATGAAGTTAGAAAAATTAGCGCGGCCAGTAATTTCACCATGACAAGCGGTTGCCGCTCGGTGACATTTTGTATGATTTAATCATAATGTTTACTAGTAATGGAGCATTACATTATCTTATAACAACACAATTGGTATTAATGGACATGTTATTACTAAATAAGCAGTACATGAGAACAGCAGGGCTGTAATAAACAATACTGTAAAAGGCTACATGGCATTGTGTCAGGGAGGGGTAGGATGGAACACGTGACTCAGCTGATCGGCGTGAGGCCTCGCAGCCTAGTCCCTCCTTCCTCCCCCGCCCCAACGCTTTGCCACTTGGCCTTTTACAGTATTGTTTATTACAGCCCTGCTGCTCGCATGTACTGCTTATTTAGTAATAACATGTCCATTAATACCAATTGTGTTGTTATAAGATAATGTAATACTCCATTACTAGTAAACATTATGATTAAATCATTCAAAATGTCACCGAGCGGCAACCGCCTGCCATGGTAAAATTACTGGCCGCGCTAATTTTTCTAACTTCATCTCACGTCTAAAGGAAGCTTCAAAAAGCATATCGTTATAGAATATTTTGTGCTTAGAATTACATGTTCTTTCACCTGTATCAATATTTGCAGAAAACTCGTGTTTTCACCCTGTATATATATAATATATAAATATAATATATATATATATAGATAGATAGAATGCATATAATAAGAATGCATATATATGCATATATATATATATATGCATATATATATATTGCATATATAATATATATGCATAAAATATATATATATATATATAATAATATAAATAAAGGGATATATATAATATGCATATTAAAAGAAAATATGGCAATATATATAAAGATAATATAACAATAATATATAAAAAGAATAGAATATAAGATATGAATAGATAGAGATAATACATAGAGAATATATAAATATAGATACAATATACAAAGATATATACATATATATATAGACATTGGGGGGGGTATATTAATAAAAAAAATATAATAATAATATAATATAAATTGTAATAATAATAGATAACAATATAGTAAAGATATATATATATAATATATATATGATATGAACATATATGTATACAATAGGGAAATATATATACATATATAAAATATAAATATAGAGTATATATATATAGAAAGAAAAAATAAATATAATGAGATATATAATTATTAAATATATAGTATACATAGATGGATATTATAGATATATAAATAAAGATAGATATAATAACATATATTATATATATATATTATAATAATTAATATATATTATATATTTTATATATAAAATATAAAAATAATATATATATAATATATATATATATATATATATATACATAAGTATAAAATAAATATAGATATATATATATATATATATAAGATATAATATATGTATATATATTATTATATATGTATATATATTATATCATTATATATATATGTATATATATATAATTATATATTATAATATATATATATATATATATATAAATATATTATAGATATATATAATATAAAAGTATATGTTATATATATATATATATATATATTTTATATATATACATATAATAGTATATAGTATATTATATATATATATATATATATATAATATATTATAATAATATATGTATATATATATATTATATATATATGTATATATATATATATATAATATATATATAATATAATATATATATATTATATAATATATATATATGTATATATATATATATATATATATTATATATATTAATATATATATATATTATATATATTATATAATATATAATTATATAATATATATATATATATAAATAATATATATATATATAAAATATATATAAGTATATAATATAATATATGTAACTATAGTTTTATATATATATATATATATATATATACTATATATATATATATAATCTATTTTATATAGAATATATTTAATATATATTTTAAATATATATATATAATGATAGATATATATATCATTATTATATAATATATTTTATCATTTTATTAATATAATATTATAATATATTTAAAAATATATGATATATATATATATATAATAATATAGATATAATATAGATATAATATATATAATATATATATATATATATATATATATAGATAGATACATATATATATATAATATATATAGTAATATATATATATATATTTATATATATATATATATATATATAGTATATATAATAATATATATATATATATAATATATATAATATAATATATAGTATAATATATATATAGATAATTATATTATATAAAATATATATATATATTATTATATAAAAATATTATATAATATGTATAAATATTATAATATATTTTAATATGTAAAAATTTAAAATATATATTTATTATATATTAGTTGGTATTCTTAGGTCGATACATGTTGACATTTCAGGGTGGCAAAGACACTCGTCATTTTTGGGGTTCTTTATGCGCGTTAAAGAACCCCAAGAATGACGAGTGTCTTTGCCACCCTGAAATGTCAACATATATTATTCATATATATATAATATATATATATATATATATATATATATTATATATATATATATATATATATATATATATATATATATATATATATATAATATATATATATATATATATATATATAATTATATATATATATATATATATATATACATATATATATAATTATATATATAACTCACCTTTAGCCAAACTTAACCTAGCCTAACCATACATGGTGGAAATAACTCGTTTGTCAAACGGGGAAGGGGGTAGTTGACGCTGTATAAATAAAATACTAATTTTCTCCCAAAATGAGTGCCACATTAATTGAAAACACATCAATACTCATTAGAAAACAATAGTGTTGGTGATTTTTGGTGGTGCATTGAAACACATTGCGTACTGATGTAGGATTTTCACCACTGTGCGATTTTTTGTATATATATTGACGAACAGCACAGCCGCGAAATTAGGAAGAAAAAAGAAGTACTCATTTTCCCTATAAAGTGGTAAAGATGGGGGCATGCGCTATGCTGCACGACACAGTGCACGTGGCCTCGATCGGTGCTCTCATCTGTCACATTAGCCCTTGAAACTGCTGTGGTGGGTAGTAACCAGGTTTGGAGTAATTGTAATTGTAATTTAATTGAAAAGTAATTAATTACACATTTTTGGGGTAATTGTAATTGTAATTGTATATTCTAATTTACAAGTAATTGTAATTGTAATTGTAATTGAGAATTAAAATCATAAAGTAATTGTATATGTAATTGTAATTGACTGTTTAGAAGCACAATAATTACAATTACATCATACAAAATTACAAATATTACATTGATATACTGAAATGAGAGAGAGAGAGAGAGAGAGAGAGAGAGAGAGAGAGAGAGGAGAGAGAGAGAGAGAGAGAGAGAAGAGAGAGAGAGAGAGAGAGGAGAGAGAGAGAGAGAGAGAGAGAGAGAGAGAGAGATAAGATAGGCTATAACATCTCTTAGCACCATATGAAAAGCCTTCTCCATGAGCATAGGCGCACGAGCCGGGGGGACAAAAATGTTTGGGCAAAGTAGTCACAATAGAAGGGCCATTCAACTGGCGGCCCGTGAGCCAAATCCGGCCCTTGCTTGAGGGGAGCGTCACACGAATATTTCCGAAAAGATCAAAATATTAGAAAAAATTATCATGCGTAGTTGAACACTTGAGCAAGCTTGTGACAAAGTATTATAAAGAAAGCAGAAAAAATGAATGAGTTATGGCTGATTTTCACCCCCCCTCCACCCCCCGAAAAATATCCGTACAAATTCTTTTTATGATATTCACTGGCATAGGCAAACTGGCACCTCACAGTCCCTCACTGTGAGACAGAGGGTCGTCTCAAGGCCTCAGTAGTGAGGGAGTAGAGGGAGAAGCCGGGTGTCTCTGCTCGTCTCTCAGCCTTCCACCATTCCTGCTGCCTCCAGACCATTTACCATTTATTCAGCGCAGTATTGATCTAACTCACGCTCTCTACCTCCTCCACCACCATACTGAGGACATCAAGGCATACAGTGGCTCAGAGAGAGAGAATGCTGGTTGCAGTTCAGCAAACTATCCATGCGCGTCTGACAGCTAGCACCCTTTTGTGACTACTACCTTTTGCAAAAGGGGGGACCAGATACCAGCTATGTCATATAGCACTTCAAGAGTGATAGAGAGCGTGGCTGCAAGAGTAAACAAACAAACCAGCATCTGCTCAGATTCACTGAGCCTCGAGGTTTAAAGGGTGCGTGGCTTTTTAAACCGCGAGCCTTTAAACCTCTCATCTGAAATTTTTGCTTTTTTCTAGTTTTCCTTTAATAACTTCGCCACTATTAATTGAGTAGTTGGATAAGTCATCCTAATTGTAATTGTAAATGACCCAAACCAATGTAATTACTCCAAGCCTGGTAGGAACCCGCTACCCCAGGACACTGGGCTAGTGTGACATCCGGGTTACCACAGTTACCTTCCCCTGGTTTCCCCAGGTACCTATTTATCGACCATCCCAGCATGAAACGTCTAAAATAAGCTCATTTAATAAGATCTATTTTTCCTCAAATTATTTTTCCCCTGGAAGTCTCGAAATATTGTTACCAATCACAATAATTGCGAGATTCTCTCAAGGCCTTGATGATGGCTCATCAATGGCCTGAAATGATGATTGATACCTCTTATGAGGATCAACTCGGAGTGATAAAGGCAGATTGGGAGGAAATGTTTCGTCTTTCACAAGAAAATATGATGAATGTGACCATTGTGACCCTGATCCTAAGTGTACAGCGCCGAGGGTTTTCCTCTTCATTCCTTTTTTTATGCTTGTAAATGCAAATAGTTTATCTAAAAATACCCTGATTTCATTATATTCACCATCAATACTACATATACCTTATACATTTAAGATCATATACACGTCAATTGTGTTTAATACTTTCCAGAATATAGGGAAAACCTTGTTGAAAATTCATTAAATTATCGTTATCATTACAGGACGGAACTTCGTGAAGTCATTCGGTATCAATATACTTGACAACGGCTACAGCTTCGACTATAATGCTAACCTTAATCCCAACATGAACAATGAATTCTCGACGGCCGCATTCAGATTTGGTCACTCATTGGTGCAAGGCACGCTAAGGTAAGAAAAATATTACAGTTTTTCCTTTGTGTTAGATATACTTTAGGCTCAAAGTTAAGGAAAGACTCAAAAGTTTTTGAAACGCAGGAGGGTAAAAGTAAAGGACTGTAGTTTGAAATATTTGAGATGTTATGTGTCTATGGAACTGGTTGGATATGAGCAGAGCTGGGCAGTATTTAAATACATCTGTATTTAGATACGTATTTAAATACATTTGTGTATTTAGAAATGTATTTATAAATACATTGGTTGTCATGTATTTAAATACAATATTTAAATACTTTTATGAGTATTTAAATACATTGTATATAAATACTCATAATATAAAAATGTAAATATTTTTTTATCAGTTAATTTGGCCATAAACTCGCCCAACTATCTGGCAACCCCGATGTTACAGTGAACCAGTGTTTCCACTTGCAAGGAAATGTTCTGATTTTTAGGAAATTTAGGCCTGAGAAGGAAATTTCTAAGGAAAGCCAAAATCTAAGAAAATCTTAAGGAAATCCATTTTTTTCGGACATGTAAAAATTTACTGTATGTGTATTTAAAATGTATTTACAAATGTATTAAAATTTTTAATACAATTGATGAATTTAGTATTTTGTATTTAAATACATTTGTAACATGTATTTAGTATTTTGTACTTAAATACAGTTTTCCCATGTATTTAGTATTTAGTATTTAAATACATTCAATGTATTTAGTGCCCAGCTCTGGATATGAGCAAATTTCCAACAAGAAGGAAAGCTACATGTTAATAATGAAGATAAATTTGGACCAAATATGGTGCAAGCACAGAAGTGCATATATTTAAAGCAATTGGAGGACTCTCGTAAGAACCATAAGCCATCCGAGAGTCTAGGCAAGAGAGGGAATGAAAAACATCATTATGAAAAATTGTAACATAATCGGAATGATAGTTTGAGGATGAAAAGAGGGAAGAACAAGTCCATGTATCATTCACAGTGGAATTATTAGCAAAGTTCTGAACGATAAGCACACCTTCATAAATTTATGAAACAGCAATAGAGCCGTCAGGGCGAAACAAACGCCCAGGATCAGATCAGGAGACAAGTGCTTGATGTGTATGGATTTTAATAATTTAGTATCACTAGAGAAGTTTGCCTTTGAAAAGATTCTAAAATCATTAATAGAGAATGGGTGATCAAGATCATGGGAGTGGGAACGTATTGCAGATTGAGAAGGGGAAGAAATAGGTCGGCCAGTACGAACAGAAACACCTTTATGTTCTGCGAACCTAAGAGTTAGATTTCTCGACGTCTCGCCAATGCATCGAGCCAAACGCCGAGAAATCTAACCCTTAGGTTCGCAGAACATAAAGGTGTTTCTGTTCGTACTGGCCGACCTATTTCTTCCCCTTCTCAATCTGCAATACGTTCCCACTCCCATGATCTTGATCACCCATTCTCTATTAATGATTTTAGAATCTTTTCAAAGGCAAACTTCTCTAGTGATACTAAATTATTAGAATCCATACACATCAAGCACTTGTCTCCTGCATGATCTTAATAATCAAGTCATCTCATGCCAATTACATATACTCAAATGATTATCACACTGTTTCGCTCGTCCGACTCTCGTTCCGATCGCCTCATAGGAACCGAAATGCTATCTGTAATATCATTGTTCATTCAGTCCTCTGCCAACCTAGACAGCATACACTTCAAGGTTTGCTAAATTATAAATTATGTTTTTAGTTTTTAGATAATATAGGATTATTTTATTGCTGTAAATTTTTTAGATGTTTGCTTTTAGCAGTTTTTAGTATTATTTTAACGAGTATAAACCATTTTAGCCTGATGATGCCAAGTGCCTTGGCGAAATGTTGCACGCACACATAAAGAGCCCCGAAGAAATGACGAGTGTTTTTGCCGCCCTGAACATCCTCATATATATGTATATAAATATAGGTATATACATAGATAACAGTAAAATTGGATGTGACACTCCGCAACTACGCGCGCTGGACGCTGCAGTACTGGCCCCATGGTCAGTCTGCTCGCCCATTCACTTGCTGCATATGACTATCATATAGACTGGTTTATCAGTATACTATATGATATATTGTAATCTTTGTAAATGTTTATTCTATAATATTATCAAATAAGAAACAGTAAAACACACTAAAGAAATGCCATTACGAGACTCTGAAGAAATATGCATGAACTTAATTTAATATTCACTTCAACTTTTCGCCATTTAAAACTTTGAGGGTCGACT
>JACEEZ010018565.1:42500-47500 GCA_016584305.1 Chionoecetes opilio
CCCCCCCCCCCCCTTTTTCTTTTCCCCTTTTTTAAACCCCCCCCAAAATTCCCCCCCCCTTTTTTTTTTTCCCCCTTTTTCCCCCCCCCCTTTTTTTTTAAAAAAAAATTTCCCCCCCTTTCCCCCTTTCCCCCCCCCCTTTTTTTAAAAATAAACCCCCCCCAAAATTTTAAAAACCCCCCCATCCCCCCCCTTTTTTTACCCCCCAAACCCCCCCAAATTTTCCCTTTTCCCCCCCCTTTTTTTTTCCCATTACCCCAAAAAAATTTTTAAAAAACCCCCCCCCCCCCTTTTTTTTAAAAAAATTTTTTTAAAAATTTTTCCCCCCACCCCCAAACCCCTTTAACTTTTTAAATCCCCCCCCCAAAAAAACCCCCCCCCCTTTTTTCCCCCCCCCCTTTTTTTTACCCCCCCCTTTTTTTTTTTTTTTCCCCCCCAAAATTTTCAAAATACCCTAAAAAAATTCCCCCCCCTTTTTTTTAAAAAATTTTCCCTTTTTCCCTTAAAAACCCCCCCCCCCCTTTTTTCCCTTAAAATTTTTTTCCCCCCCCAACCCCCCCAAAAAATTTTTTCCCCCCTTTTAAAAAAAAATTTTTAAAAAATTTTAAAAAAAAATTTTTTTTTTTTTCCCCTTTTTTTTTTTTTTAAAAATTTTTAAAAAAAAAAAAAAACCCCCACCCCCTTTTTTCCCTTTTTTTTTTTAAAAAAATTTTTTTTTTTCCCCCCCTTTTGGAAAAAAAAAAACCCCCCCCCCCCCCCCAAAAAAAAAAAAAATTTTTTTTTTTTTTTTTTTTATTTTTAAAAATTTAAAAAATTTTTTTTTTTTTAAAAATTTTTTAAAAATTTTTAAAAAAAATTTTAAAATTTTTTTTTGGGGTTTTTTTTTTTAAAAAATTTTAATTTTTAAAAAAATTTTTTAAATTTTTTTTTTTTTTAAAAAATTTTTTAAAAAAAATTTTAAAAATTTTTTTTAAAATTTTTTTTTTTTTTTAAAAATTTTTTTTTTTTAAATTTTTTTTTAAAATTTTTTAAAAAAAAATTTTTAAAAATTTTTTTAAAATTTTTTAAAAATTTTTTTTTTTTTAAACCCTTTTTTAAAAAAAAAAAATTTTTAAAAAAATTTTTTTAAAAAAAATTTTTTTTTTTAAAAAAAAAAAAAAATTTTTTTAAAATTTTTTTTTTTTAAAAAATTTGGAATTTTTTAAAAATTTTTAAAAATTTTTTTTTTAATAAAAAAAATTTTTAATTTTTTTTTTAAAAAAATTTTTAATTTAAAAAAAAATTTTTTTTTTTTTTTTTTTTTTTTTAAAAAAAAATTTTATTTTTTTAAAATTTTTTTTTTAAAAAAAAAAATTTGTTTTTTTTTTTAAAAAAAATTTTTTTTTTTAATTAAAAAAAAAGGGGCCAAACCCGGCCCCCCCCCGGGGAAATTTCCCCGGCCCCCGGGTTTTTCCCCCCCCCAAAAAAAAAGGGGGAAAATTAAAAACCCCCCAAATTTTTTTTTTTTTAAAAAAAAATTTTTTTAAAAAAAAAAATTTTTTTAAAATTAAAAAATAAAAAAAAAAATTTTTTTTTTTAAATTAAAAAATTTTTTTTTTTAAAATTTTCTTTTTTTTTTAAAAAAAAATTAAATTTTTTTTAAAAATTTAAAAATTTATTTTTTTTTTTTTTTTTTTTTTTTTTTTTAAAATTTTTTTAAAAAAAATTTTTTTTAAATTTTTTAAATTTTTTTTTTAAAATTTTTAAAAAAAAATTTTTTTAAAATTTTTTTTAAAATTTTTTTTTTTTAAAAAAAAAAAACCCCCCCAAAAATTTTTTTTTTTTTTTTTTTTTTAAAAAATTTTTTTAAAAAATTTTAAAAAAATTTTTTTTTTTTCCTTTTAAAAAATTTTTTTTTTTTTTTTTTTAAAAAAATTTTTTTAAATTATTTTTTTTAAATTTTAAATTTAAAAAAAAAATTTTTTAAAATTTTTTTTTTTAAAAAAAAATTTTTTAAAAAAAAAATTTTAAAAAAAATTTAAAAAATTTTTTAAAAATTTTTTTTTTTTTTTTTTTTTTTAAAAAAAAATTATTTTTTAAAATTTTTTTTTTTTTTTTTGGATTAAAAAAAAAAATAAAAATAAAAATATTTTTTTTTTAAAAAATAAAAAAAAAAATTTTTATTATAAAAATAATTTTTTTTTTTTAAAAAAATTTTTATAAAAAAATTTTATATATAAAAAAAAAAAAAAAAAAAATTTTTTTATTTTAATATATAAATATATATAAAAAATTTTATATTTTTAAAAAAATTTTTTAATAAAAAAAGAAAATTTTTTTTTTTAAAAAAAAAAATATATAAAAAATTTAAATTAAAAAATAAAAAATATTTTTTTTATAAATAAAAAAATAAAAAAAAAAATTTTTAAAATTATAAAAAAAAAAAAAAATTTTTTTTTTATAAATATTATAAAAAATTTTTTTAAAAAAAAAAAAAATATATATATATATTTTATATATAAAAAATTTTTTTAAAATAAATTTTAAATATAATTAAAAAAAAAAAAAAAAAAATTTTTTTTATTTTTTATATATATATTTTTTTTTTTTAAAAAAAAAAATAAAAAAAAATTAAAAAAAAATTTATATATATATAAAAAAAAAAAAATTTTTATAAAAAAAAAAAAAAATTTTTTTAATTTTAATCCCTAAAAAATTTAAATAAATAAAAATAAAAAAATATTTTATTATATATAAAAATATATATTTTTTTTTATATTTATATAAATTTTTTTTTTTAAAAAAAAAAAATATAAAATTTATTTATAAAAAAAAAAATTTTTATTTTTTTTCCCCCCGGGGGGAAAAAAAGGGGGGGGGGGGCCCCTTTTTTTTTTGGGAAGGGGGGGGGGGGGGGAAAAAAGGGGTTTTGGGATGGTTGGGTTTAGGGGAAAGGGATGGTTGGGAGGCACGGTTTTCGGGTTAAATTTGAGGCGACGGTGGGGGTTGGTGGAGGGCGACGGTGTGGGTTTTGGGGGGGGAAGCGAGGTGTGGTTTTGGGGACGATTTTTGTTGTGAGTGGAAGGGGGGTTTTGGGAGTTTAAGAAGAGGGTGGGAAAATGAAGGAGTTTTGAGGTGATAACGAGTGGGGTTTGAAAAAGAGAGAAGGGTCGAGGGGGAGTGGGGGAAGGGAAGTTTGTAGAGTGGCCCTTAAGGTATTCTGGAGGCGAATTTAAAACCTTAAAAGGGGCCCTTTTTGAATGAAATTTTAACGAATTGGAAAAAACGTGATGAAGAACAGGGGGATAGGGTATCCTCTTTTAAGTTTTGGGAGGTGGAGGGCCCAAATGGATTTAGGGGGGGGGCACATGCGAAGGGGTGTCCCCGGGTGGGTAACAGAGGGGACGTGCCTCGGGAAACTACTAGGGGAAGCGTTCCCCATAAGTCACCAGGAAAAGGGGGATGGAAGGGTTGACCCTAGAGGAGCGCGCCCGAAGGAGAGAAGGTAAAAAATGACCATTTGGTGCATGAAAAAAACTTCAGGTACTCTCGGGTCTGCAAAGGAAAAAACGGGAAAGGGAAAAGGTTTAAAAAAGGAGCGATACTCAATACCCGAAAGGGAAACTTTGGGTTTTTGGGGGGCAGTCAGGAAATTAAAGGGAAAATAGACGCAGGGTTTTTTGAAAGGGATGGGATGGGTTGAAGGGCGAAAGTTACCCAGGGGAAGGGGGAAAGGTTTTGTTAGTGATAAATAGTTGGAAATGCATGGCGGGCCAAGGGAAAAAAACCCAAATTTTCTGCCTTGAAACGCTGGGGAAACGATTTGAAATGTGTAAGGAGTGAGGGAAATTTCTGCGGGGGTTCAGGGAAGCTGAGGTAAAGGGTTTTGGGGCAGGAATTTTTGGGCCCCCGTGGTTTGTTTGGGGTCCTTTTCCAAAACGTTTGCTGACGACTTGTGGGCTCCAGGGCTATTGTCGAATTGCCCGGGTGGTATTTCCCTTGCAAAGCCAAAGGGTTTGGGGCCCCTTTTTCGACAAAATGGGATATCTTTTTCAGGGGTAATCACCTCACCCCAGGGATGGGGTGCACTTTTCGAGGAGAGGAGTTCAGATGTTGTCTGAATCCCTTAAAAGGGAGGTAGATATACTGCAGGCTATTTTAAGATAGCGAACCGGGGATTAGACACTGGGGTCGGGGTAAAGGAAACTTACGACACTAGGAGGGTTTTCAGAAGGCAGGGAGCTTTATGTAACTTTACGGGAAGGCAGGGAAGGCACTTTCTGCATGAGATACACTGCAGTGTTGTGTTAATAATATTATAAAAACAGATGACAGCATAGAGTCTATATGGGTAGAGGTTACGGAGGGAACTGAGAAAATGGTTTTGGGTGTAGTGTATAGGCCTCCAATCTTATGTAAAGAGGATTCAGCTCCTATATGGCAAGAAATAAATAAGGCTTGCAGATTTAATCGACTATGCGTGGTAGGAGATTTTAATCTTAGGAACATTGACTGGAATTTAATTATAGGAGACAATGACGCAGAGGAATTGTTCAATGTAATTCAGGATAACTTCCTAAGCCAAGCAATCAAGGAGCCTACTAGAGGAGATAATATTCTAGATTTATTACTGACAAACAGGGAAGATTTAGTTACAGAGGTGGAGGTTGGAGGACAGTTAGCTAACAGCGACCATTATGAAATCAGGTTTTGCTTAAAATGGAAAGTAGGAAATAGAAGTGTTAATAAGCAAAGAGTACCTTACTTTAGAAAGGCCAATTATGCAGGATTAAGAAGACACCTGGAGGGGATTAACTGGGGGGATAGAGGGGAAGGAGTGGTCCGAGGTCAGCTCGGTGACAGCTGGTAGTGAGGTTGGAGCGGATGAGGATTATACATTATTTGTAAGGAATTTAATTGAAGGACAGAAAAATAATATTCTTTATAGGGCGATAAGATCAAGGAAAAGTGACCCGAAATGGATGACCACGAGTTTAAAACACAATATTGGAGTAAAAAGA
>JACEEZ010018565.1:52500-55000 GCA_016584305.1 Chionoecetes opilio
AAGTATTCGTGTAGGAGTGGGTCATCGTCCCGCAACCTGGAAACATAGAAAATTGAATGGAATTTACTTTAAATATTCACATTTTAATGGCTGAACTTTTACAATACATACAAAATATTTCAGTTACCTGTATGATATCAGAAATAGTGTATTACTTGAAATATTATGTAATATTCGCAATTCGCATTCGCATTCGCGAATATTAAGACCAAACATTCGCATTCGCATTCGCATTCGCGAATACGTAAAATAGACATTCGGTCCATCACTAATATATATATATATATATAATATATATATATAATATATATATATATACATATATACATATATATATATATAATATATATATATATATATATATATATATATATACATATATATATATATATATATATATATATATATATATATATATATTAACCTGCCTGGTTCTATTTTTCCACCCTCCTATGACAAAAATCCTTTCAAGAGAGGATTGACAAGACACCTCCCGAAATAAATTCACCCATCCCCATTTCTTTATTCACTTACTGTCTGCTTTATAGGGACTGACAACTAAGCGGACTTTGTGTTACCTCTTCCTTTATGTCCTTGGCCAGTCTTTTGTGATGTAAAAAAGTACATATAAGTATCTATCTATATATCTATCTATCTATCTATCTATCTATCTATCTATCTATCTATTCTATATATATATATATATATATATATATATATATATATATATATATTATATATATATATATATATATAATAATATAAGCGAAAGTGTGTCTGTGTGTGTGTGTGTGTGTGTGTGTGTGTGTGTGTGTGTGTCCGCTATAGGTGCCGCCCCCCGTGACGCAATCCCATCATATGGCACAGTTTTGGAACCGGGTCGAGCAGGGGACCATTCTAAGGCTACTTATGGGATGATCCGATCACTTTTAATTTTTTTAATATTTTTAGTAGCCTATTAGCGAGAATTGTGAAAAAAAACAGTGGGTTGCGAGAATTGAGGAAACCTTGATGTAGAGTGATGGGTAATGGGTGAGTGAATGGGTGGGGTGATGGGTAATGGGTGTAGGGTGATGGGTGAGTGAATGAGTGGGGGTGATGGGTAATGGGTGAGTGAATGGGTGTGTGGTGATGGGTAAGGCGTTGATACATGCATTTCTACATCCATGATTTCTGGAAAGTTAGAAGGGGCTATCTGGAGAGTCTGTGTTTGGTGGGCCTTCGGCCCACCAATAGCCCTCCGCAGGAGCTAGCCAAAAAGTCCGCCCGGAGGGCGGCTTTGCGGCTAGTATATATATATAGTTGGTATTCTTAGGTCGATACATGTTGACATTTCAGGGTGACAAAAACACTCGTCATTCTTGGGGTTGTTTATGCTCGTGCAACGTTTCGCCAAAAGACACTTGGCATCATCAGGCTAAAATAGTTTAAAAATTAATATACTATACTGCTAAAAAGCGAACATCTAAAAGATTTTTTTACAATAACAATAAAATAATCCTATATTATCTAAAAAAAATAAAAACACAATTTATACTTAACAAACCTTGGTATGTATGTTGTCTAGGTTGGCAGAGGACTGAATGAACAATAGTTTACAGGTAGCATTTCGGCTCGTATGTGGCGATCGAAACGAGAGTCGGACAATCGAAGCAGTGTGATAATCATTTGAGTATATGTAATTGGTATGAAGTGACTTGGTTATTAAGATCAGGGGACAAGTGCTTGATGTGTATGGATTCTAATAATTTAGTGTCACTAGAGAAGTTTGCCTTTGATAGGATACTAAAGTCATTCATAGAAAAAGGGTGATCTAGATCATGTGAGTGTGAACGGATTGCAGATTGTGAAGGTGAAGAGATGAGTCGACCAGTACGTGCAGAGACACCTTTATGTTCAGAGAACCAAAGGGTTAAATTCCTTGCCGTCTCGCCGATGTATCTAGCGTTACAGCTAGAACATTTGAATTCGTAAATTATATTAGAGATAAGAGCTTTAGGTATAGGGTCTTTATATTTGAAATGTGTTCTTAAGGTAAATGGTTTAGTAAAAATATATTAAAATTTTGAGTTAGGAAGGTGTAACTTAAGTAAATCATTGAGTTTTTACGAATGGTGTAACTGAGGTGGCCATAAAATGGAAGTTTAATATAATGTGTGTCTAATGTAGGTTCGGGTTGGTTCGACTTGGGATTGAACTTTTCATTTAGGAATTTGGAGATAGTTGTTTCAATCAATTTGAGGGGGTAGCCATTATTTTGAAAAAAAATAATAAGGAATTTGATTTCATTATCGAAGGCAAACCAATTGGAAGAGAAACTATAGCATCTGTGTAGTAAGGTCTTAATAGTATTGATTTTAAAAAGGTTAGGGATGAATAAAACATATTGAGTTCCTAAACCTGTGAAAGTAGGTTTTCTATAGACTGAGGTGGTAAGATAATTATTTTTTACGGGTAATTAGGATATCCAAAAATGGTAGTGATAATTGGTTTTCAACTT
>JACEEZ010018565.1:60000-65000 GCA_016584305.1 Chionoecetes opilio
ATCATATATACTATATATATATATATATTTATATATATATTCTATATCCTATCAGTATAAATTATATAATATATACTTATATTATATATATATATATTATATTATCACCTGGAAGGGAGCAGAGTAAAGATGATAACTCTTGCATTAGGGAGATGGCATAATAGGATCGATGAGTAAAAGTCTGTGCAGCGAGGCGGTGAGGGGGGGAGCGCAGCATTGCAAGTCAGAAGGCAGTGAGCATGAAAATAATGATAGAAAATAGCAAGAGAAGCATCATTGCGGCGGTGATTTAAAGATTGAAGACAGTCAGTCAGAGGAGGGGAGTTGATGAGACGAAAAGCTCTTGACTCAATCCTGTTTAGGAGAGCTGTATGAGTGCATCCTCCCTAAACATGTGAGACATACTCCATACATGGGCGGATAAGGCCCCTGTACAGAGCAAACAACTGGGAGGGAGAAAAAAAAGGACGCAGACGCCACAGGACACGTAACTTCTTAGAAGCTGTTTTAGCAAGAGATGAGATGTGAGATTTCCAGTTCAGATTTTTAGTAAAGGATAGTCCAAGAATGTTCATTGTAGAAGAAGGACATAGTTGAGTGTCATTGAAGAAGAGGGGATAGTAATCTGGTAGGTATTGTCGAGTAGATAGGTGAAAAAATTGGGTTTTTGAGGCATTTAACAAAACAAGGTTTGCCCAATCAGAAATTATAGAAAGATCGGAAGTTAAGCACTCGGTGGCATCTCTCCGTGAATCACTTAATTCCTGTTGAGTTGGATGTCTAATAAACGGCGTTGAAAAATGCAGGGTAGAATCATCAGCGTTGGGGTGGAAAGGGCATTGAGTTAGACCTAGAAGATCATTAATGAATAATAGAAAGAGAGTAGATGATAGAACAGAACCCTGGGGAACACCACCATTGATAGATGTATGAGGAGAACAATGTCCGTCCCTTCGACGACGCCGTCGGTGACGTCCTCGTCCGTCAATGCCCTTTACGCAAACCGTACTGACGATCAGATAGAAGATTGTGAGCAGATAGATGCTTAAGAATCTTCTTATTAAGTATAGACTAAAAAGCTATAGAAAGGCAGGACTTCAAAGCTATAGGACGGTAGTTTGAAGGATTAGAATGGTCACCCTTCTTAGGAACAGGTTGGATGTGAGCAAACTTCCAGCAAGAAGGAAAGGTGAAAGTATGTAGGTAGACAAAGGCGGAAAAAGTTTCATCATGCACGGTGCAAACACAGAAGCACAGTTATTGAAAACAATAGGAGGTACTCCGTGAAGACCGTAAGCCTTCCGAGGATCTATGCCACAAAGGGCAAAGAAAACATAATTATGAAGAATCTTAATAACAGGCATAATATAGTCAAAGGATGGAGGAGAAGGAGGAATAAACCCTTCATCAACCAGAGTGGAATTTTCAGCAAAGGTCTGAGCGAAGAGTTCAGTTTTAGAAATAGATGAGACAGTTGTGGAGCCATCTGGGTGAAGCATAGGAGTGAAAAATGAAGAGGAAAATTGTTAGAGATATTATTAGCTAGAAGCCAGAAGTCACGAGAGGATTTCGATTCAGAAAGATTTTGACATTTTCTATGAATGAAGGAGTTTCTGATAAGTTGAAGTAAAGATTTGGCATGATTACTGGCAGAAATATAAAGTGCATTAGTTTCAGGAGATGGATGGTTACGGTACCATCTATGAGCCGCCTCTCCATCTTGGATAGCATGAGAACAAGCAGAGTTAAGTCAAGGTTGATGGGCTTTAGGATTAGAGAAAGTGTGTGGAATATACACCTAAGACTATGAACTCAGTTATGCGCTCTGCACAAAGAGATAGGTCTCTGACATGTAAGCAGTAATCATTCCATGGAAAATTAGAGTAGTACTGCCTTAGGTCCTCCCACTTAGCTGAGTTGAAATGCCAGAAGCACCTCCGCTTAGGTGGGTCCCGAGGAGGCACCAGAGCGATAGGACAGGTTACAGAAATAAGATTATGATTGTAGGAACCCAACAGAGTGAATAGTTTCACACAGTAAGCAAAGAGTTAGTTGCTAGGAAAAGATCAAGAATGCTGGGCGTGTCTCCAAGGCGGTCATTAATACGGGTAGGGTAGTACATATATATATATATTATATATATATATATATATATAATATATATATATATATTATATATATATATATATATATATATATATATATATATTATATATATATATATATATATATATATATATATATATATATATATATATATATATATATATATATATATATATATATATAATATATATATATTCAAAGAGAGTAAGATAGAGCAGAGAGAGAGAGAGAGAGAGAGAGAGAGAGAGAGAGAGAGAGAGAGAGAGAGAGGAGAGAGAGAGAGAGAGAGAGAGAGAGAGAGAGAGAGAGAGAGAGAGAGAGAGAGAGAGAGAGAGAGAGAGAGAGAGAGAGAGAGATTAAATAAAACACATTCTTCATTTACTGGTTAATTGTTTTAAGGAAATTCTCAACTCTATTGTTACTTAAAAAAATTCTAATGCGATTCTCAATTCCATTTTTTTTCTTGCTTGTTGCGGGGACAATGATTGCGTTGCTGGCGTGGATGTTTGGTGGCGTAGGTCAGCTCCAAGAACTTCGGAAGGCTTCTTGGGCAAGAGTCTTGTGTGACAACACCAAGACAATACGAGCTGTCCAACCTCTCGCATTCCAGCTTCCAAACAACCGATTGTAAGTAATAACTTCCTTTTATCTTATTTTTCAGTTTCTTTATTTCATATATATGTATATGTTTTCTATATTTCAGCTGTGAAATTTATCATTGACAGAAGTTTTCCATACGGTATTAATAAGCTTCTGCGAGGGATGCCATGATGATATACATGCAAATGTCACTTGAATTTACTCATGAGTCAGAATGCTAAACAGCATTATACCATTTTAACATCCAAGAATATATTTCAGTGGACACAGGAACCATTCATTTGTGAACATCATCTAATTACACGCTTATGTACGCTTCCTTAATAGATTGGATTCCTTCAAAAATTTCAATATGAAATAGAGCCACAGCCAGTCTCAGGAAACCTGGACTATAGTTATTTTCTAACGACTATTTCACTCACTGAATCGATTAGACTGTCACCGCGTGTGTTAGTATGTGTATATGGGTAAAAATAATAATAATTATAATGACGATGATAACATTGCTAATGATGATAAAGAAGATGATAATGTGAGTGAAAATAACAATGCTAATTCTAGATAGAGAAATAGAGCCAAAAACCTGAAAATGTTCTACGTAAGACTATTAGGAAGACGGTGACACTGTCAAATTAACAACTGAACATAAAAAAAATAATTGGTAAGAAAATAATGTTGTGTGTGTGTGTGTGTGTGTGTGTGTGTGTGTGTGGTGTGTGTGTGTGACGACGCCACTCCCGGGAATCATCAAGCGGGAGTCCCCATGCAGGCTCCCTTTAGTATACCACATTGACACTTTTGAGTCAAACATATTGCAACAGTTTGCTTTATTGTTGATTATTGTTTATTGAGTTGTTCTTTATGACATATCCAAAATGGGACGCAGGTTTCAACCCAGAAGTTACCTAATTTGCATATTTTCAAAATGGCCGCCAAAATGATAAAACAAATGGTTATGGACCTTTAGAATATACCAATATGCATGTAGAAATAGCTTTGTTGATGGTTACAATCCAGGAGAGGGCAGGAAAAACCTATAAATAAAACATAACAAATAAGGTATATAAAACAGTTTTTCATTAAAATAGTAAAATAATTCATGAATTTCCCCGATTGCTGGTTCGGATCCTGTCATGGTTGTTAATGTATATACTGGATCAAGATATCATACTCTCCATTGCTAGACCCAGGAGTTAAATGGGTGTATGTGTAACCCTAGAAACCGGGACAAACAATGGACAATGAAATTAATTACAAAGTAGTAACCAGTGACTTGATTAATGAGGAAGGGGGACCCTCACTTTACCCTGACAGTGACTGTAATATTACCATTATAGTGATCGTGACTTAATATCATTTCACAATTCACATTGCTGAAATTTTGACGGATACGGTGAATGTTAACTGCTCCCAGGAGGCTCTCTAAAGTTCACTATATCGTATATCTCACCAAGGGGCATAACGCGAGGAAACCGTTCAATCCGACATATCGATTGATTAATACGATTGTTGTGCTTAACGGACCGGTTGATCATTGGTCTTCCCACTATTTTTACACACCATATCCCGGCGCTGGTCGTTAAACCATTCCTTAACTTAACAATAGTGACGCTACCTGCCATGGAAAAATCTGGTCCAAAATGGCCGCTATGCCTATGCTATAGGCCCTATCAATCTACCACAGTAGCGATAGTTAACTCCTACCCAGTGTTTTTCTACCTAAAATGCTATGCTAAATAGGCCTTTTAAAGTTTTAATATTGGCTGTTATTTAAGCTTAACTTTCCAAACTTTTATCCACTAATATTTGCTGTAAAATATTGGACTTACCACGTACGCAACAGGCATATACATCAGTGACTGCCAATGTTGAGTTGAACGTTGAAATGCTCCAAAACACTGTACATGAACAGTACACAGGCCCAAGCATGTGCTGCATACACACCATGATATTCCAAGTAGCATACACATATCATTATTAAATAACAGCAATCTGACACTATGTACAGATCTACTAGGAGAGAGAGAATATATCATGCTAATAATAGAACCAGGGAGTTTCCTGGAAAACAGGTAGTTATTGTTGTGTGTATATACACATTAATTAGCATCAGAGTTGGCAAGGAATATGATGCAATGGGGTTGGAGTCAAATTACTATCTGAGATCATGCAGCTTATGGCAAGTTGATGGTGTGGCTGGAAGAAGGGTGATCATCGAAGAGGGTGGGGTGGGATTCAGGGGTGTCTACTTTGTATTAAAACACACCTAGAAAATCTTGAGAAAAGAAAATTTA
>JACEEZ010018565.1:75000-90000 GCA_016584305.1 Chionoecetes opilio
TGAACCAGCGAACCCGAACATCTGCACTCACCATTCTTCACGCCCTCCTTCTCGACACTCGTCCTTCCTTCTTGATTATCATATGTTCAACCAATGCATGCGACAATTCTAGGGCTGAGAACAAGAAAGGCCAATGTCACATATCTATGTTTTGAGAAAAATGCGTTTGAAATATTGCATCCTTCATCATTGCATCAGGTAATAACAGCAGATGAAAGATTTTTTTTCCAGTAATTACTTAGATTATAACCTATCATTTCTTGCAATGATAGATACATACATTTCCAGTTCGGTGGTGGACTTATCTAAAATTAGCCATTTTTTGACATTGGCCCTTCTAGTTCTCAGCCCTAGAATTGGTACTGCTTAAAACAATATATTGTTGCTTACACACTAAAAAATAAATCCTCATCAACAAAATATATGGATGTTTTAATCTTACTTAATTTGATTGTAACAATATTGTTGTGGCATCTATCTATCTATCTAATATACTATAGGAGTAGCCGTGTGTCTGTCTGTCTGTCTGTCTCTCTGTCTGTTATGGGTAGCCGAAACTGTAAATTCAATTTTGATGAGAGTAGGCTCAAAAATTCGCAAATAAATCGTAGGTGGTAAGCGGCTTCGTCCCATGTCGATTGAATAATTTTGAAGGGAGGGTTTGGCCTAAAAACACTTTTAAGCGTATTATATTACAGGAAGAAACTCTGCGGCCGATAATGTCTTGCCGCATTTCACTAACTCCGTAGACTCATGGACTTACCGTCTGTGTGCGTTTGTGAGTGTGTGGGTGACTGTGTGTGCGTGTGTGTGTGTGTGCATGCATGTGTGTGTGTGTATGTGTGTGCGTGCGTGCGTGCGTGTATGTGCGTGCGTGTGCGTGTGTGTGTGAGTGTGTGTGTGTGCTTGCGTGACAGGCGTGGGGCTGGGTTGAGGGAGGCGTGGGGCTGGGGTGAGGCAGGTGTGGGGCTGGGGTGCGGCAGGCGTGGGGCTAGGGTAAAGCAGGCGTGGGGCTGGGGTGAAGGAGGCGTCAGGCTGGGGTGAGACAGGCGTGGGGCCGGGGTGAGGCAGGCGTGGGGCTGGGGTGCGGCAGGCGTGGGGCTGGGATGAGATAGGCTACGGTGGTGGTAGTTGGTCTACCCCGAAGCACTTTCACCAGTGACCAACGACAGCAGCAACACGATTGTCGTTTGCACTCACTTTGTTGTCTAATATATACTACTACTACAAACATTAATACATGGGTCCGAAGGGCCCACAAGCACTTGTATAATATACTATAGGAGTAGCCGTGTGTCTGTCTGTCTGTCTGTGTGTGTGTCTGTCTGTTTGGGGTAGCCAAAACTGTAAATTCAATTTTGTTGACAGTAGGCTAAAAAAATCGCAAATAAATCATAGGTGGTAAGCGGCTTGGTCCCATGTCGATTGAATTGAAATAAAAAATTGGAAATTGAAAACCCCCCCTTCAAAACATTGAAGGAGGGTTTTGGGCTAAAAACACTTTTAGGAGTATTAGATTACAGGAAAAACTCTGCGGTAACGTTTTGTCGCATTCCACAAACTCAGTAGACTCATGGACTTAACGTTTGTGTGCGCGTGTGAGTGTGTGTGAGTGTGTGTGTGTGTGTGTGTGTGTGTGTGTGTGTGTGTGTGTGTGTGTGTGTATCCATCTATTCAACATCTAGTTGTATTTTACAGGGCCTGAGCAACGCTCGTATGGCCTCGTCTCCATATTAACATTTATTTTATCATTCATTCTTAGTGCTTAGTGTTGGCCAAAGGCACCACCCCGGGAGGGGGGTCACAAGCCCCCGGCTAACACCCGGTACCCATTCACTGCTGGGTGGACAGGGGCTCGGGTTTTAAGAAGACCGCCCGTCTGTCTTCACTCCGCCCGGGGATCGAACCCGGGACTTCTCGGTTGTGAGCCGAGCGTGCTATCCCTTACACTACGGAGTTCCCAAAGAATGTGTGTGTATGTGTGTGTGCATGTGTGTGTGCGTGCGTGCGTGCGTGTGTGTGTGTGCATGTGTGTGTGCATGTGTGTGTGTGTGTGTGTGTGTGTGTGTGTGTGTGCGCTTGCAGGACAGGGGTGGGGTAGGGGAGAGGCAGGCGTGGGGCTGAGGTGAGGCAGGCATGGGGCTGGGATGAGGCAGGTGTGGGGCTAGGTTGAGACAGGCGTGGGGCTGGGGTGAGGGAGGGGTAGGGCTGGGATGAGACAGGCGTTGGGCTGGGGTGAGGGAGGCGTGGGGCTGGGTTGAGACAGGCGTGGGGCTGGGGTGAGACAGGCGTGGGGCTGGGTTGAGACAGGCGTGGGGCTGGGGTGAGACAGGCGTGGGGCTGGGTTGAGACAGGCGTGGGGCTGGGGTGAGGGAGGGGTAGGGCTGGGATGAGACAGGCGTGGGGCTGAGGTGAGGCAGGCGTGGGGCTGGGATGAGACAGGCGTGGTGCTGGGGTGAGGCAGGCGTGGTGCTGGGGTGAGGCAGGCGTGGGGCTGGGGTGAGGCAGGCGTGGAGCTGGGGTGAAGCAGGCGTGGGGCTGGGGTGAGGCAGGCGTGGGACTGTGGAGAGGCAGGCTACGGTGGTAGTAGGTGGTCTACCCCGAGGCACTTTAACCAGTGACCAACAACAGCAACAACACGATTGGAGCTTGCACTCACATTGTTGTCTAATATATACTACTACTACAAACATCAATATATGGGTCCGAAGGGCCCACGAGCACTTGTCTAATATTATGTAGCAGTAGCCGTGTGTCTGTCCGTCTGTTTTGAGTAGCCGAAACTGTAAATTCAATTTTGATGCGCGTAGGCTAAAAAAAATCGCAAATATATCGTAGGTGGTAAGCGGCTTGGTCCCATGTCGATTGAATAATTGTGAAGGGGGGTCTTGGGCTAAAAACAATCCCCCGTGTTGAGCAGTGGTTGTAAGCTATCCAAACTCTGCCAGCGTTCAATTTATCGAAATTGTATTCGGCTCGCGACCGAGCACCAATCGCTCCTCCGCTACTGCGCTCGTCTGTAGCCTACTGATACCGGCCGGCAGGACAGCCGTGTTTGCGTCAATTTTTGCTTCTGAAGGTGTAATTGAACTATACGTACAACATTTACTCATATATTATACTTATATATATATATATATATATATATATATATATATATATATATATATATATATATATATATATATATATATATATATATATATATATTAATTTTATATATTATAAGAATATATATTTTATTTCGGAGGCGAAGGCGAGTCCGAAGGCGCCACGATCACGACCAATTTACGCTGTAAAGCCCTTCAACCGAGCAGCGGTTGCGCGCTGTCAAAGTACACACAACCCTCGATTTGCCGGACCTCGATTTGCCGGATATCGGATTTGCCGGACAAAATCTGAGGTCCATGTTTTTTTTTTTTTATTATTATTATTATTATTATTTTTTTTTTTATTATTATTTTTTTTTTTTTAATATACATTGAAATGCCTGGTCCTGTTCGTAAATTGAAAAAGTTGTCCGGCGTTCCAAGCCTCCTCCTGTCACCCCTGGTCAGTGTCCGCGCCACCCGCCAGCATGCTCAGCGGTCATGTTTGTTTACATTTATTGCCTCAAGGTGCAAGGCTGTCTCCCTTTCTTTGCCTTTTCTTTCTTTTTGGTTTCTTTGCCTTACCTTCGCTTGACGTTCAGGATGGCATCTCGTAGAACTTATAAACAGCATCGAAACATGTGATAAGCCGCCATAAAGGGGAGAAATAAGTGAGAGGGAGAGGCACCATCGATGACGCAATGTTTCCTCGGTCAGCTGACGGAGGTTATCGTCTCCGGTCGTCACCGCATCGTTTGGTCAAATTCTAGAGTCCTTTCCCGCCCTTATTCGTGGGTTTTTTTCTTCCAGACCTTCACAGATCTGGTATTATTTTACTATAGGACCGAAATTCCCTACACTATTGGGAGTGTGGTTTCTGTATACCTTATTGAATTCTAGGAAACATTCTCTCAACGAGCTTCCGTCGCAAATCATTACTTTTGGAGATAATGACATGTTGTTCATAGGGAGGCGAGAGACAAGCGTTTACGAGCGCCTTACTCTTCTTCCTCTTATGACCTGCATCGCCTCAGCTGTTCTTCCATTGCAGCTGACACTTTTGTCTCATGTTTTGTTTACATTTATTGCCTCGCGGTGCAAGGTTGTCTGCCGTGGTTTCTTTGCTTTACCTTTGCTTTGCGTTCAGGATGGCACCACCAACCTACAAGAACGTGACCAAGCGCACACGCAAGCCCGTGCACCTCTCTGTGTCGCAAAAACTTGAGGCAATAAAGGAACTTGAGGCCGGGAAGACGGTGGCACAGGTTTGCGTGGATCATGGGATAAAAAAACAGACTGTTTCTGATATCAGAAAATGCAAAGATAAGTTGCAGACTTTTGCTGTGAAATGTTCTGTGTCCGGGGTAGATAAGAGTGACGGTGGTAGAAAGCATATGAAAACCTCTAAGAGTGTCGATTTGGATGCTGCCGTCTACAAATGGTACGTACAGAAGCGTTCTTGTGGTGTCTCTGTGAGAGGTGTGGAGTTGGCTGCAAGTGCTGGGAAGCTTGCTGCACACATGGGGATGAATGATTTTCAGGCGAGTGATGGCTGGCTGTGGCGGTTCAGGAAATGCCATGGCATCCATAATGTAAAAGTGTTAGGCGAGTCTGCTAGTGCCGATACAGAAAGTGTCGAACCGTTTAGGCTAAAGTTAATTGATATAATCAAACAGGAAGAACTGTCCTTAAGTCAAATTTACAATATAGATTAGAGTGGAGTGATGTGGAGGTCCATGCCTAATAACACCCAAGCAAGGAAGAATGAACGTAAGGTACCAGGAAAGAAAATAAATAAAGAGTGGCTATCTATGATGTGTGGTGGTAATGCGTCTGGTACACAGGTTGAAACTCGCAATTGTAGGGAAGTCTGCTAAACCCAGGGCTCTCAAGGACTGTATGCACCATCTTGCTGTTCATTATTATAGTTCCAAGAAAGCTTGGTTCACCTCGTGGATATGTGAAGACTGGTTCAAGCATCACCTGTTGCCTGAGATAAGGAACCACCAACAAAGGGTTCTGAAGATCCCGCCTGCAGAGGTGAAGGCATTAGTTTTGCTCGACAATGCTCCCGCCCACCCCCACGAGGATATTTTGCAGAGTGCTGATGGAAGGATTAGGTGCATGTTTTTGCCCCCAAATACCACATCCTTAATCCAACCCATGGATCAAGGAGTCATCAGTGCTTTTAAGCGGCGGTATCAGCGAAAATATCTTGATGAAGTACTGGTTATCAGGGAGACTGAGGCAGACATGGAAGAGGATAGGAGAGGGAAGAGAACCTTGGATAATATAAAGGCTTACAACATCCGCTCCGCCATCTACAACATGAGTGAGGCACGGGGCCAGGAGAAGCTTACCACTCTTACCAACGCCTGGAAAAAGTTAATTATGGACGAGGATTTGGACTTTGATTTTCATGGATTTGAGGCTTCAGATTTTCACTCGCTTCTCTATAAGGCTGGGGAAAATGTAGTTTCGCTTGATGACGTTCATGAGTGGATAGAAGAAAACGAAGCAGCAGAGGGGCATGAAATTTTATCAAAGGAACAGATAGTGGCAGCAGTGACTGGGGGGCAGAGCAGCGACAGTGAGGGCAGTGACGTCGAGCAGCCACAAAAGGTTAAGATGTCTGAGATCCGGGAGTATGCTGATAAGCTACTTCAGTACGTGGCAAACAGCAACAAGCCACACATCCAGGAACATTACGACCAGCTACGCCTGCTCCGTGCACAAATTATTGTGGAGCAGTACCAGGCTGGCCATCAATTGAAAATTGATACTTTCTTCAAGCCACGCACTGCCAAGCTGTCTTCTCCTAAACCAGGCCCCAGCCAGTCTACCACCGCCCAGCCGCCTACTCCTGAACTAGGCCCCAGCCAGTCTGCCACCGCCCAGCTGCCTACTCTTGAAGAAGGGCACTCACCTTCTCCTGCCAGCTTACCTACAGCTCAACACGACTCCAGTGGTGGTACAGCGTCACCGGTGGATGTTGTGTCTGATCTTGAATAGTTTTTCTAGCTATTCGGGGCACCACTATACGATCACGGCATACACCTACATCCTGCCTACAATACAATACAGTAAGTACAATGTAAATACTTGCAATCATATGTTGTTAGTACCTGTACATGTATATTAAACCATGTTTTGTATGTTATATGTATGTATTGTATGGCACATGACGTACGAGTGCTAGACAAAGTGTGGTAAGAGTCCGCGGCGGGGTAGTTGATATTGGGTGGGTAAAAGCCTCGGACATTTGCGATTCCCGGACGTTTGCGGTTCCCGGACCAGTGCTCCCCCCCAATTAGTCCGGCAAATCGAGGGTTGTGTGTACGTTCGTTCAGTGTTCGAATTTTTTAAACTGTACTCGCGACCGCGCACCAACGCCGCAACCAACAACCCACAGTTCACTCTGCCGTTGCTACCGGCTTGCCATGACGATCAACAAGTGCCAGGGCCAGACCAAGAACTACGTGGGAGTCTACTTGCCTACACCCGTGTTTACGCACGGCTAACTCTACGTCAGCCTGTCAAGGGTTTGCTGTGCTGATGCCGTCGAAGTGTTGGCGCTCCGTGGAATCACACGGAACGTGGTCTACCCCGAGACACTTTGACCAGTGACCAACGACAGCAACAACACGATTGGAGTTTGAACTCACATTGTTGTCTAATATATACTACTACTACAAACATCAATACATGGATTCCGAAGAGCCCACAATCATTGTTTAGTACTATAGATCAACTACGTATGTGAGGTGCCTCGATGGGGATCATTATATACTATACATCAAGTTTATATTTCTTCATATGTTTATGTTTGTTGATTGAAATGCTTTATTATACTGATAATATTTAGGAAGTAAGTTGTGTTCATCGAACTTATACATGAAATCTGAGTCTCTCAGTGATATTTACAAAAAAAAAAATTTGACATCAGAAAATATATTATTTTGTACATATGCTATTTTGAACAGCTAGGAAAAATAATGATGTGCTTATATATTTATTCACATTATTTTTTTGAGTGTATGAAGTTAGGTTTGTGGTTAACGACGTGATGCGCCCCTGTATTAAACCCCCGAACGAGTTGGGGCTTCGTTCAAGGCTCGGGTTTTTCACTGACCATGGTGGGGAGATGCTATTTTATTTGAGCATATGAATGGTGCATGTGTTTTGTGAGGCCCCAGCCACATCCAAAGATCGGTCCTTTGAGATCTATTTTGGAAGGGTGATGGCTGGCGATCATGAGTTTAGCGTGTGATCCAGTCCATGTTGAATAATACAACATAAGTCTAGGTATATATATATATTAGTGATGAATTGAGTGGTTGGTTTTTCAATCGGTACTACAGGGGCGCATCACGTCGCTAACCACAAACCTAACTTCATACACTCAAAATAATAATGTGAATAAATATATAAGCACATCATTATTTTTCCTACCTGTTCAAAATAGCATATGTACAAAATAATATATTTTCTGATTCGTTTGCGGTTGTCGAATTTTCTACAACCGCGATTGCGGTTACGGTTGTGATTATCAAACCTACACTATGACAACCGTAGTTGCAGTTGCGGTTATCATATACTAGGAAAAATGCGTAATTAGAGAGAACTGCAACTCCGAAATGCCAGTGGTCGCTGGCAGTTTTAACTCACAATTTGGTGAAAAGTTGGTCAACTTGAAAGAAAAATATGGGCTTATTCCACTGCACTTAAAACACACAAGTATAATTTTAAGAACGATTTTCTTCTATATGTATATTGTATAGAAGCCTGATTCTGTAAAACATGTATTTAACCAAATAACCAAGTAGGTTATAGTTGAGGAGGCGAGGTAAATGTTACTCTATGATATTATACAGTCAATAACGTATGTTTAGAAGTTATCTATACCTAGGCAGTCATATGTTCCTGTTATTATTGTGTATCAATCAGATAGAAAGCCTGGAAGTGCAATGAGTCGACGCGTGAAGTAGCAATGTTTTGATTCAATCTCCCCGCCACAATCTCCCCGCCACCACTCCCCGCCGCGGCGTGTCGCCTCCACAATTATAACCTACATTGTCGCAGCAACAAGCCGATTTCGGCATTCTTTATTCTTCGTTTTTCCAAGGCATTGCTTATTGTATTTTGACAAGCGTTTGCCAGACGCAGCAGTACTGTCTTAGAAAACAGTGTGAACATCGCCCAAATTTTACATGCCACAATATACATGTAAAAATTATATTAAGCTTTGCTACTCGAGGCGAGTAATTTGCATTAAATTGCTATCTTAGAACGTTCAATCGTAATGCATGTCATGCATACACTTACTAGAACAACAGAAGAACGTTCTTTTTTAGTATTCAGATGCGGTGCATCAATATTTATCGCGAAATTGATTTATGAAAAATATTAATCGCGGAGGGAAAACACAGTAGACCAACCTTTGAGTTAAAACTGCCAGCGACCACTGGCATTTCTCGAGTTTCAGTTCTCTCCAATTATAAACTGGAATATTACGTTATAGTGAAGTGTATTCTAAGCTTATATAGTTTTTATGAAAGAATAGGTCAAATTAATTAAAAATATATTATGCACAAAGTGTGTTATCATAAATGTATTTCAATCAATCAATCATTGGGGGCGTACGCCGGGGGGCGCGTCGCCTCGCCCACCCTACGACGCCACTCCCGGGGGTCACCACGCGCGAGTTCCCATGTAGGCTCCTTTCCCATACCAAGCGGCTCTCGACAAGAAACATCAACTTGCCCCAGCCACGAGCCTTGTGGGCGCCCCCTTGGCCTCCTCCACGCCGGATTGTCTCTTACAGATACAACCCGGTGGGAAGGATCGGTTTCAGGGTAGCGTGCCACATGCCCATATAGCCGAAGTTGGCGCTGACTGACTATGCAGATAATAGGCCTCGATTCAGTCTCACGGTGCAATCGCTGATTTGACACGTAATCATCCCAGCGATACCCCATGATTCTGCGAAGACACTTATTACCAAAGGCATTGATTCGTCTCTTCAAGTCACTATTTAGTGTCCATGTCTCACAACCATAGAGTAAGACAGGGATCACAAGCGACTTGAAGATCCGGATCTTTGTCCTCCTGCACAGGTACCGACAACGCCAAATACTCCCGCTGAGCGAGTCTATAACACCGTGGGCTATGCCAATCCGCCGTAAGGCTTCTTGACGTGACCCGCCGTCATTATGGACTGCGCTACCAAGGTATGTAAAACTTTCCAAGATCTCAATGTCCTCGCCACACGCATGAACAGACTGTACTGCTTCATCTAGTAAGTCTCCAAACACCTGGACCTTGGTCTTGAGCCAGGAGACCGCAAGTCCCAAAGGCTTTGCCTCCTCGTGTAGCGCCTCGAGAGCCATCACCAGGACCTCCAGCGACTCAGCAAAGATTACTGCATCATCGGCAAAAACAAGATCAGTGATCTTGGTGTTGCCGACGGATGCTCCACAATCACTTTGATCTACAACCTTGTCCAATACCCAGTCCATACAAGCGTTGAAAAGTGATGGGGCAAGGACGCACCCTTGCCTCACTCCTGTATTCACAGGAAAGAAGCTGGATACACCTGCCCCACACTTCACAGCACTCTCAGTCCCAGAATACAGACCAGTTATCAAATGTATCAAATGTTTTTGGTAGGGGATAAATTATTATGGAAGTATACTTTTTCCCCAGGTTCCTCGGCCAGCCTTACGGCCAGAGTCGCTTTATTTTCGTTTATCACTTGATCATGACGTCACGTGCCTACTGTCTATACTAAGCTTTCACAACCGCAACCGCACTTATGGAACGGCGGTTGCGGCTGCGGTTGTGAAGACTTCTAGAAATACGGTTGCGGTTGCGGTTGTGAATTTTTGCGTGGCCGGACAGTTTGCCTACGGACAGTTTGCCTACGGACAGTTTGCCTACGGACAGTTTGCCTAGCGGACAGTTGGCCTACGCACAGTTTGCCTACCGGACATTATGCCTACGGACACTGCCTCAGTATTTCCACAGGAAAATTTTTCTTTACCTTGGACAGTTATAGTGATAACCCTAGATTACCCAAAATTATACTTTAATTAGTTTTTTAATATATATATATATATATATATATATATATATATATATATATATATATATATATATATATATATATATATATATATATATATATATATAATTCATATCATAGATAACAGTAGACCTGAATGTGACACTCGCCAACGAAGCGCGCTGGACGCTGCAGTACTGGGCTCATGGCCAATCTGCTGGCCCAGTCACTTGCTGCATATGACTATCATATAGA
Source organism: Chionoecetes opilio (assembly GCA_016584305.1). NCBI lineage: Eukaryota > Metazoa > Arthropoda > Malacostraca > Decapoda > Majidae > Chionoecetes > Chionoecetes opilio. The sequence goes on from JACEEZ010018565.1 coordinate 85,408, forward strand.
TTGGTTTATCAGTATATATGATATACTGTAATCTTCGTAGATGTTTGTTCTATAATATTATCAAATAAAAAATAATAAAACACGCTAAAGCAATGTCATTACGCGACTCAGAAAAAATATGCATGAACTTACTATTCACTTAAGCTCTTCGCCATATAAAACTTTGCGTGTCAACTTTTAACATGAAACATATCAATAGAAGCGCAATTTTATTAGCTTTCCATTGATATATTTCGTTTTCTGATCAATTAATTAAAACCATGCATACATTTGCGTTGAATAAATAAATAAAATCATCAATCGGGTAATTTTCCCGATTGATGAGGTTATTTATTTAGTTAACGCTAATTAATGCATGGTGTTAATTGTTTATTAGAAAACAAAATATATAAGTAAATAAATAACATCATCAATCGGGAAAATTACCCGATTGATGTTTTCATATATTTAGTTAACGCTAATTTATGCATGGTGGTAATTCATCTATCAGAAAACGAAATATATCAATGGAAAGCTAATAAAATTGCATTTCTATTGAAATATTTCATGTTAAAGGTTGACTAGCAAAGTTTTAAATGGCGAAGAGTTTAAGTTAATATAAAGTTCATGCATATTTCTTCTGAGTCTCGTAATGGCATTTGTCTAGCGTGTTTTATTGTTTTTTATTTGATAATATTATAGAACAAACATTTACGAACATTACAGTATATCATATATACTGATAAACCAGTCTATATAATAGTCATATGCAGCAAGTGACTGGGCCAGCAGATTGGCCATGAGCACAGTACTGCAGCGTCCAGCGCGCTTCGTTGGCGAGTGTCACATCCAGGTCTACTGTTATCTATGATATGAATATATATATATATATATATATATATATATAATATATATATATATATATATATATATATATATATATATATATATATTATATATAATATACGTTATGTAATTATATTGTATTCATATATTATTTATCATTTTCATTATTAGTAATATTTTTGTATATATATTTATATAGTATATAATATTTCATGTATAAATATATATATATATATATATATATATATATATATATATATATATATATATATATATATATATATATATATATATATATATATATATATATATATATATATATATATATATATTAAAAAACTAAATAAAGTAATAATTTTGGGTAATCTAGGGTTATCACTATAACTGTCCAAGGTATAGAACATTTTTCCTGTGGAAACACTGAGGCAAACTGTCCGTAGGCAAAGTGTCCGTAGGCAAAGTGTCCGTAGGCAAACTGTCCGGTAGGCATAATGTCCGGTAGGCAAACTGTCCGTAGGCAAACTGTCCGGTAGGCAAACTGTCCGTAGGCAAACTATCTGTAGGCAAACTGTCCGGGTACCGAATTTTTGTGCGGTTGTAGTACGGTTGCGGTTGCAGTTGCGGTTATTCGATCCAACACTAATATATATACAAGTAGAAAATGCTTCAGGGTAGCCCTGAAGACATGAAAAAGGGAAGATGACTCCTGCGGGTGTTGTTTTGTAGATCAAGAAGTGTCAAGAAGAAGGGAAACAAGGCTAGTGTGGACATGGGAAAGATGCGAAAGAATAGAAACAAGGTGGCAAAGATGCCTTTGGACATGAGAAAGATTTGGAAAGGAAAGAAACTAGGTGTCACTCAACATTTGTCCTTTGCCGACTGATACCACTCGTGGTAGGACAAATGTTAAGTGACACCTAGTTTCTTTCCTTCTCAAATCTTTCTCATGTCAAAGGCATCTTTGCCACCTTGTTTCTATTCTTTCGCAATCTTTCCCATGTCCACACTAGCCTTATTTCCCTTCTTCTTGACATTCTTGATCTACAAAACAACACCCGCAGGAGTCATCTTCCCTTATTCATGTCTTCAGGGCTACCCTGAAGCATTTTTTACTTGTTTCTCTCCTTTTCCCTGTGAAATGTTGAAGCCGACGTTTCTGGCACAACTAAGCGTGCGCACACAACCAGATGGGTCTCTCAGTACTAAACTTTGACGATCGTTTTCGAACATTGGAATAAACTACGACTTTGTCCATCTGGAGCACGACGAGAGCTTTCGAATGAGCTATAGAAGGACCCCAGGCGACCACCACAGCGTTCGTTAGAAGCACGGACAAATTTTCTCCAGGACACTTTCCTCTCTACTGAGTCATCTTGGGCAGGGGTTATCACCCCTGCCCGATATATATATATATATATATATAGTAAACCCTGTATAAATTGGAACAATTGGGGGGAAACCCCATCCAGACTATCGGAAAGTTCGGATTAACCGAGGGTTGAAAATTTTAAGGGTGAAGGGCAGCAAAGCTCACAGTAACATGTAATATCGGGAGAGCACCGACTGCACGTCCGACAAACAGAGATGTTCGAGTATATATGTGTCCGGATTCCCACCTTATAATATAGGCTTACTGCCGATTAATAAATAAATGGAGTCTCACAATTTAATGTGATAAGCTACCACCACACTTGCAATATTGTTTTAAGAGGCGTAAGGGGTCCTCTGGTAACATGAACCTAAATCAGCAACGAGTTATTAACTTGAGTTGGTGTGTGGCTCTCGAGTGTGAGTGGGCTCGTATTGATGTAGTGGATGGGGGTCTGTAAGAGAAAACTTCAAACACACAGTTGGAGAACACTAGGTTACAATAAAAAAACGTCCTCAATTTTCCTTTACAAATATAATTCATGCCAAAATTAACTAAGTTGGTGTTGGTGCTTACATAATTTTGATCATTACCTTACTACATGAGACATTGAGAATCAAGATATATTGGTTAGCAAGCAAAACAATAATATTACACCTTTAAATACTTCCTAGAAAAACTACAGGGGGTCTAAGGACCTGCCAAAGAGTACTCTATACTGGACTTGCTACTTAGTTTGGGCTATTTCCAGTGCAGGCCAATGCCGCGATTCCTGACATTTTCGAACATCACTCCCATTTCCCTTCCTATGGTTTATCAGTATAAATGATATACCGTTATCTTCGTAAATGTTTGTTCTATAATATTATCAAATAAGAAACAGTAAAATACACTAAAGAAATGCCATTATGAGAGAGTGAAGAAATATGCATTCACTCTTCCCCATTAAAAGAATACTCTTCCCCATTTAATATTTTGCTTGATAACATTTTACTTGAAACATCCATAGAAGCGGAATTTTATTAGCTTTCCATTGATATATTTCGTTTTCTGATAAATGAATTACCACTATGCATAAATTAGCGTTAACTAAATAAATAATCTCATCAATTGGGAAAACTACCCGATTGATGATATTATTTTTTTAGTTAACGCTAATTTATGCATGCTCCTAATTCATTTACAGAAAACTAAACATATCAATGGAAAGCTAATAAATTTCCGCTGCTATTGATATGTTTCATGAAAAAAGTTTTCACGCAAAATATTAAATGGCGAAGAGTTTCAGTGAATGAGTTCTGAATAAATGTTCATGCATATTTCTTCAGTCTCATAATGGCATTTCTTGATTGCATTTCACAGTTTTTATTTGATAATATAATAGAACAATCATTTACGAAGATAACAGTGTATCATTTATACTGATAAACCATAGTCTACTCTCTACTGTATTCATGGAACACTTTTTTACTTGCCGATCCTATTGATGATGTTATTTCTTTAGTTAACGCGAATTTATGCATGGTGGTAATTCTTTTATCAGAAAACGAGATATATCAATGGAAAGCTAATGAAAATCCGCTTATATTGATATGTTTCATGTAAAATGTTTTCTACGCAAAATATTAAATGGCGAAGTAAACTCTTCGTCATTTAATATTTTGCAAGAAAACATTTTACATGAAACATATCTATAGAAGCGGATTTTCATTAGCTTTCCATTGGTATATTTCGTTTTCTGATAAAAGAATTACCACCATGCATAAATTAGCGTTAACTAAAGAAACAACGTCATCAATAGGATCGGCAAGTAAAAAAGTGTTCCATGAATACAGTAGAGAATAGACTATGGTTTATCAGTATAAATGATACACTGTTATCTTCGTAAATGATTGTTCTATAATATTATCAAATAAAAAACTGTAAAATACACTAAAGAAATGCCATTATAAGACTGAAGAAATATGCATGAACTTAATATTCACTGAAACTCTTCGCCATTGAATATTTTGCGTAAAAACTTTTTACATGAAACATATCAATAGCAGCAGAATTTTATTAGCTTTCCATTGATATGTTTCATTTTCTGATAAATGAATTAGAAACATGCATAAATTAGCGTTAACTAAAAAAATAACATCATCAATCGGGTAATTTTCAGTTTCATGCATATTTTTTCACTCTCACATAATGGCATTTCTTTAGTGTATTTTAATGTTTTTTATTTGATAATATTATAGAACAAACATTTACGAAGATAACAGTATATCATTTATACTGATAAACCACAGGAAGGAAAATGGGAGTGATGTTTGAAACACTTTTTCACCTTGCCGATAGGCCTCCACTGGTCATGGGTGGGTTGGCGCGGAAAAGGAAATCGGAATAGTGTGCTGATT
>JACEEZ010018565.1:100000-110000 GCA_016584305.1 Chionoecetes opilio
TATATCAGTTTATTTCAAATATTTCCAGCTTAATCAGGAACACCCAGAGACACATAGAAATAAAGATGAGATACGTACATAGGAAGGAGTTTACATGGAAAAAGGTTATCAGTTTGTCTGTGTGTGTAGCTCTGTATCTGTGTATATCATATAAAAATAACACTTGATTAACCGCGGCGAAGATTATTACGGAATAACACAAGGTCATATTTTCCCTTATTTCAATAACTTCCAACATATTATCAACACATATCAATACTCAACGGTACACCTAATATGGAATATGTAGATGATGGAGTTAACATATGAATAATATCATGATTTAGAATAGAATATTATTTGAAATCTTTTCCCAGCTATCAATGCACTAAACTGCCAGACGTACGATAGCCATTACAAAGGGTTAAAAACCCACAAAAGGCCTAAATTGTCACCCTTAACCAGTCGATAACATAATGAGAACTTAATTATAACAGGTTTTCGCTCCTTCATTATATCGAAATAGACTGAATAATATAAATAATTGCAGTACGACACGTTTTTTTAGGAATTCCTTGACGGCGCTGTGCGGTTGTGTCTGAGTGAAAATAATCAGTTACTTGGAAAACGCACGAGTGGGTGGATGTTGTTATGTTGTTCGCCGCAACCTATATCCTTCTACATGGCTGTTCACGCCGTTCAGTGTTCCACGTACACCAGCATGTAAACTCAATAACGAAAATGTTTTTGTATTTATGAAATAAACAATGTCCGTAGCAATTATGATCCAAGCAATCTCCTTTTCATCGTATTACTGGATAACGACACAGGAATATTTCTGGTTAAATTTTCTAAGCATATTGCATTATATAGTAATGTTTTTATAAGTGTTGAATAGCCCATTAGTCTATTAATCGGCTAATGGGTTGTGCAACACCCCTTAAAACATTACTATATCTGCAATATACTTAGAAAGTATAACCATAAATATTCCTCAATCAGTTAATATAACAGCGGCAAATGGTCATATGCCCTACGGCGGGCCGCTGGGAGCGGCCCGCCGGTGAGCCTCTGAGCAATTTCCCAGCGGCCCTACGTCGTACACTTCCGTCGGGCCGCCGATAAGACATACGGAGGGCCTCCGGAGGCCCTCCGTCTTTGTGTTTGCTGGGTATGTCCACGAAGCATCACTCTCCGCGCAAACTGTCATCTGCTGAGAGTTCCCAACTATTCCCACCTGAATGTATGTTCTGCGAGAAGTTTGAAATAAAGGTATCTGGAAAAACCGAGATAAGATAAGATAAGATTTCCATCCTATCCAGACACTTTGCAAGTACCAACTACAAGGTTATTGACTATACAAAGCGCCGCCACGTCAGCACGAACTAGGCGGACTCGAACCGCTGACCGAATGCACAGGGACGCTGCACATTGCGAGCTCATGTCTCTACCAACCTTGCCACCCTGACGGGCAGGAAAAACCGAGAGACCCATCAAATTCCTATCATGGAAACACAAAGAGCCTGCTTGGAAAAGCATCGAGTCCCAGGCCCTTGAACTGGGAAAAACTCGTCTATACCGACAGGTGAAAGGAAAGGACTTATTTGCCGTTGAAGCATAGTTCCATTCCGAATACAGAATATCCTTCACCACGGAATATCGAAATCACATCCGGGCACAGGAGCGAGAGGAGAACCGTAACGTAGACACTGATCAGGGCAGGGATGCTCGAAAATCCCTCGTAAGGGACAACTTACGAGTGTATGGCTACAATAACCTTACGAGGGTGGGCTGAGGGAGATGCTCGTACCGAGCCCTCACTCCCGTACGGTTATCGGTGGCCTCTGGGTGGGGAATATAGGGATATTCTAGGGATATGTGTGGGAAAATTCTGCTAACCAATCACAGAGCAGCGCCTCGCATGACGCGGCTTTATCTAGCCAATCATCATGCTCTCAGCTGTCAGGGAGCCCGATAAATAAATTTAAAGAGACTTCAAATGCCGCTGTTGTGCTAAAATCGGCCTCTTTCGGAAATCGTCCCGCGGACGCTTATTTAACCTAAATAACTCTACAAAACTTAACACAAACCTATCATAAACCTTACCTAACCTAAACCAGACCTAAACATAACTTAACCTAAACCTAAAAACTATGTTTGCCGGTGTTGAGCTAAGATCGGCTGATTTCCGAAATAGGGCCGATTTTAGCTCACTATCGCCAGAATGTTACGATAATACATAGCTGCCACATTAGCCTTTCAGCGTAATATTCTCCCACTGATTACTACAGAGACGTACCCAGGGTATACCTTGATGCGCTGATCATAGGTTCGAGTCTCGCGTGCCCGAAATTAGTATCTATAGACCACTGCTGGCCCGCGCCGTACGTATGCCGTATCCGTGGCCCTGGCGGTACTCTGTTATAGTGGACGAGAACTGCGCGTTCGCTCTTTAGGTCAGACAAGACACACGGGGGGGCTAACACCTCACTGTGACGCACGTGACACTTGTGTGCAAGGATAGTATAACTTTATAAATATCCTTGCTTGTGTGTATACGTGCGTGTGTACTAGTACGTCAGACATTTGATACCACCACCACCACCGGATCATTATAGCGGCCAAACTTGTATGATGAACTATAAGTTTTGATTCAAGAAGTCGACCGATATATATATTTAATATATAGGTCTGCCCTGATATGAATTTATTACAAGTACTATAGGTATTGTATGTTAAATATGATATATATGGAGTCAATGAAGCATTAAACACATCACATTTCAAACAGGCAAGCATGAAATGGCTCTATAATACACAATAAACATAAAGTATAGTGATACAACTTGTAATTTATTGTTTGTTGATCTCTAGCCGCTTCAAATTTCACTCCCTTAGGGAGTTAAGGGTGCTCCCGACCACCCTTAGCCTCGCGGTCCCGTAGCAAGTGAGAAAACGGTTTGAGCATCTCCCTTAGAGGCGCTACGAGGTAAAAGTCCCTTAGGGTAATACTTACAGGCCCGTAACTCTTTCGAGCATCTCTGCCCACGCCCATAGGGCTGCTGCCCATAACGCAGCCTTCAACTTGGGGTCAGGATTTGACTCTCTGTTATTTGTAATTATACCAAATGTCAATTACTCACTTCTACTGACAGCGTACCTAGCTGCCCTACATCACTTGTTAAAGTTTAATAGAAAGGAAACATTGTTTTCTGACTTTTCTTGAATGTTTGTATTTGACAACATAAAGTTTAATTAGGGGGCTGAGTAACATTGGTAACAATTAATGTATGATAGTCATATAGGTATGTCAATTGTTTGACTGCATTAGATGGAGGAATAATAGATAATGATTTTGATACGTTAAACTGACCAGTATGTTGTATATTAGTGAAGTTATTGTCATTTATGTTGAAAGTTGTCGGCGAAACCGAAGTAATTTTTCCGCCTTTTTTTAGGTTTTTGCCGTCCCATGACTAAACTTGTACCAATTACTGCATTAATTGTTCTTATTACAATAGGCCATGTTATTCTTGTCACGTGGGCACCAAAATTAAATTTGTAACTACATTATTTGTGATTTTATGGACATTTTGGTAATTTCGAGAAAGTCAAATATTTCGCGATCGACGATGGCCGCCATACGAACCCCATGGGACATTAGTTGACAGTGTTAACATTGATTTTTGTTTTCTAGACATATTTGTGCATCTAAAAAAGTAGGTCTCATTAGATTGTCAAGTGGGTGCACGTGGGGTCCACTGGACTACTAGACTATTTAGCTAGACACGGGATAAACCAAACACTAAGTTCACACACAAGTTTATTAAGGTGAGAATATGTATATGTTCAGCGGAGACGGACGACGGGGCATCACAGAGCGGAGTGTGTTAGCTCTCTGTGATGGTAGGTGGAAGACTGACCGGCTCCCGCTCCCAGGACAGGAGGGTGCGGGGAAAGTAGGTCACAACAGTCAGGTCCGCCGCATCTGCGTGGCGTGACCTTTAGGAGTAATTACCCAGCAAACACAAAGACGGAGGGCCTCCGGAGGCCCTCCGTATGTCTTATCGGCGGCCCGACAGAAGTGTACGACGTAGGGCCGCTGGGAATTTGCTCAGAGGCTCACCGGCGGGCCGCTCCCAGCGGCCCTATGCCTATGCCTATGCCGTAGGGCATATGACCGTAGGGCATATGACCATTTGCCGCTGTTATATTAACTGATTGAGGAATATTTATGGTTATACTTTCTAAGTATATTGCAGATATAGTAATGTTTTAAGGGGTGTTGCACAACCCATTAGCCGATTAATAGACTAATGGGCTGTTCAACACTTATAAAAACATTACTATATAATGCAATATGCTTAGAAAATTTAACCAGAAATATTCCTGTGTCGTTATCCAGTAATACGATGAAAAGGAGATTGCTAGGATCATAATTGCTACGGACATTGTTGATTTCATAAGTACAAAAACATTTTCGTTATTGAGTTTACATGCTGGTGTACGTGGAACACTGAACGGCGTGAACAGCCATGTAGAAGGATATATGGTTGCGGCGAACAACATAACAACATTTACACACTCGTGCGTTTTCCAAGTAACTGATTATTTTCACTCAGACACAGCGCCAGGCGCCGTCAAGGAATTCCTAAAAAAACGTGTCGTACTGCAATTATTTATATTATTCAGTCTATTTCGATATAATGAAGGAGCGAAAACATGTTATAACTAAGTTCTCATTATGTTATCGACTGGTTAAGGGTGACAATTTAGGCCTTTTGTGGGTTTTTAACCGTTTGTAAAGGCTATCGTACGTCTGACAGTTTAGTACATTCATAGCTGGGAAAAGATTTTAAATAATATTCTATTCTAAATCATGATATTATTCATATGTTAACTCCATCATCTACATATTCCTTATTAGGTGCACCGTTGAGTATTAATGTGTTGATAATATGTTGGAAGCTATTGAAATAAGGAAAAATATGACCTTGTGTTATTTCGTAATAATCTTCGCCGCGGTTATAATCAAGTGTTATTTTTATATGATACTAGCTACACACACAGACTAACTGATAACCTTTATCCATGTAAACTCCTTCCTATGTACGTATCTCATCTTTATTTCTATGTATCTCTCGGTGTTCCTGATAAGGCTGGAAATATTTGAAATAAACTGAAATATGATAATTTCTATAAACTATTATAAAAACTTTTATAACAATTTTTAATAGCTTGAACAGGCCTAATAATAGTGATGGTACCGATATTGAGATACTATGTATATTACTGAGTTAATATATATAATATGAAATGAATATTTCCCACTTACACATACGTACCAGCGCCCAGCGGGCCTCCGGAGGATTGACGTCAAGTTGCCACTGCTTGTCACTACTGATGTAATACTACATCAAGATAATCATATAACTGTTGTTTCAAAATGTTTACACATAGAAATATTCAATTCTAAAAATTCTGTACATTAATTTTCAACACAGTAAATTATCCCGTCTGAAAATACACCAGCGGGCCTCCGGAGGGCTGACGAGGTAAATTTGCCACCGGCGGCCGCCGTTCGCCGCTCTACGGCCTACGTCGGCCCGCCGGTGATGGTTAGCTGGGTAAGCAGCTGGCGTGAAGCCCAATATTGGGGTCACTACAGTACTACCCTTTTCACACACACACACACACACACACACACACACACACACACACACACACACACACACACACACACACACACACACACACACACACACAAATAATAACAATAATAATAATACGTGAATGAACAAAGCTGCTGTATTACTGCATTCGGAAGAACTGTGGGCGAAGAATGACCCGCCCCGAGCGCGTCGTGTAGCACTCAGGAACGAAGCCGTCCAAAGACGCCCCAGCATAGCTGTCCTCCGAAGGCGATTCCACGGCAGCGGCTGTAAGGTTGCCGGGAAGGGCAGCAGGCGTGGAGTCGAAAACCGCCAGATCTGCAGGAGGAGAAGCAACTGGTGAAGGGGGGGAAAGGTAGGGGGAGGCGAGGGTAAGGTGTTGGGCAGAAGGTGCTGGGTCAGGTGAGGAGGGGAGGAATTGGGGATGGGAGGGGTGTTGTGAGTGGGTCCGGTGTAGGATGAGGAATGGGGATGGGGGGGGGTGTTGTGAGTGGGTCAGGAGTAGGATGAGGAATGGGGATGGGGGGGGTGTTGAGAGTGGGGCAGGTGTAGGATGAGGAATGGGGATGGGGGGAGGTGTTGTGAGTGGGGCAGGTGTAGGCTGAGGAGAGGGAATAGGGTTTGGTATAGGATGGGCCCAAGGGGGAAGGGGTGGCGACGAGGCCGCCAAAACTTCAGCGCTGAGGAGGGGTAGATGTGGAAGGGAGGGGGAAACCCCCCGTAAGGGGGCAGGGGGGAAGATGACAAAACGGGGATGAGGGAGTGGTGGATGAACCTGATGATGATGGATGGATCTGAAGGAGAAGGAATGGAAGGAAGGGGTTGCATATTTTGAGGGAAGGTGGGAGGAGGAGGTGCAAGAAGGAGATGAGCAACCTTCGCACGGTCCCATGAAGTCACATACGGGTGCCCACGAACTTCGAGGGTGACGTGCTTCTCCGAGCGCGCTAGGACACAATAGGGACCCTTATAGGGTGGGTCTAGGGGCCTCGTGTGGGCATCCATCCGCAGGAACAGGTGTGTAGCCTAGCTTTTGCAGCTCCAGCGGGAGGTGAGTGGGACGCGGCGGGGGCGTACGTGGGGGCGTGGGCCGTAGTGCAGCCATCGCCTGCCGAAGCGCCGGTAGGAAGGAGAGGGCGTTGCTGGCATCCGTCACTGGGATGAACTGGCACGGCAGTCGCAGCTAGGTCTTCACCATACACCAGCTCTGCCGGCGTATGATGTATATCTTCATTCTCCGTAGCTCGGAGTGTGAGGAGGAGGATGGGAAGGGCGTCCACCCAGCTTGTTGGGTGTGGCTGGGCCCGTATGGCTTCATTCAGGCGTCTGTGGAAACGCTCCACCATGCCGTTGGCTTGAGGGTGATACGCCGTACTACGCTGACGGCGGGTGCCCAGGAAAGCAAGCAGGTCAGCCCAAGCACGGGACTCAAACTGCACGCCTTGGTCCGTGATGAGAGTGACAGGCGCGCCGTACAGCGCTATCCAACCGACAGGAAATGAGCAGCCGTACATTCCGCGGTACTGTCAGGCATGGGAATAGCGGCGCCCCAACGGGTCACCTTGTCCACACACGTCAGCAGGTAACGGTGACCGCGTGAGGCCGGCAAAGGACCCACCAGGTCTACATGGAAGGTGTGAAATGGGTGGGCGAGGGGAAGGTGTGGAGAGGGGTTCGTGTGTGTCGGTGAATCTTTGCAGTTTGACAGGCAAGACAGGCACGCGTCCATTCTTTAATGTCACGTCTCATTCCAGGCCATACCGCTCGCCTGCTGATGACGCGATGGGTACCGAGGATGCCGGGGTGGTTCAGGGAGTGGTAGTGATTGAACACTGACCTGCGGTGTTGACGGGTGATGAATGGGCTTGCGGGGCCACAAGATACGTCACACCAGAGTTTGGCCGCGGAGTCGGGGACGTCGTGCAGGACCAGGTGGAGTGCCGCTATGGGCCCCTCAATCAGGACTTGCAGCTCAGGGTCTCCCTCTTGTGTCGCCGCCAGGGCCACATAATCAAGCGGCGCAGGCATCGTGACCGCGGACATCAACCGGGGGGTTGTACTGCACTGCGAGAGGGCGTCGGCCACGGTATTGTCCTGCCCCGGGATATGGTGGATGTCTGTGGTAAACTCTGATATATAAACCAGCTGTCTGGAGACCCGGGGGGTGAAGCTTTCGCCATGTTGCATCATAGCGTGTGTGATCTGTCAATACTTGATACTCCCTACCCTCCAGAAAGTGGCGGAAGTGTCTCACGGCCTCATACACCGCCAACAGCTCCCTATCGAAGGCGCTGTAGAGGCGTTCAGAAGGCTCCAAATGCTTGCTGAGAAAGCGATAGGGCGAAGTTCGTCCTCCACCTTCTGCTAGAGGACAGCGCCTACCGCTTTTGCTGAGGGGTTAGTAGTGAGGACGGTGGCGGCATTGGGGACAGGGTAGGCGAGACGCGTCGTGGAAGCGAGTTGTTGCTTGATGTTGTTGAACGCTCCCTCGGCTTCATCTGTCCACTACAGGGGCTTCGGTGAGTTTTCTTTACCCCCTTCAGGAGGTCATGTTAGGGGCCGAGCCGAGCGGCAGCTTGGGGAATGAAGCGGTGGTAATAATTAATAACCCCCAGAAATTCCCTGAATTTCCTGACCGTACGAGGCCGTGGGAAGTCCGCGATCGCTGACACCTTCTGCGGGAGGGGGGACAAGCTCGCTGACGTGACTCTGTGGCCCAAGAAGTCCAACGCTGGAGCACCCAACACTAGGGTTGTCCATAAAATAAATTTTCTTTGAAAACCTTGCCTAGTGAAGTTTTTCTCATTATTCTATCCATAGTATGTCTAGAAATATTTTTTACACAATTTTAGGAAGTTATCCTGAGGTCCCTCATAGTCCCAGAACACAAGTACCGTATTTTCCTTTTAAACCGCACATTTATTTGCTATTCAACATATGATAATTCAACATACTAGACACAGAAGAGTGACAAAGACATGGAATCTATACCATACAACTTAGTTTTTAATGTCCCAAAACAGGGAGTGCTTAGGCAACTCAACAGGTTATGAATGGTGACCATAATTGACATATTTGTTAGAAATATGTCGAGTTTTGTTAGAAATATGTTAATAACGCGACACCCACGCTTCGGAAGTGTGGTTGTCCAATTGATGCTGGACAATTTCCCATCAATTGTAATGTTTGATAGAACTAAACTGTTGCACTTCTCTTTTTCAACACAGAATGTCTACTAGAAGTGGCAAACAGAGACGGGTGGACGTCCCGACCAAGAGCACATATGAAGATATGGCGCTGGTCACTCCGACAAGACATGTGACAAAAAAAAAAAAACTGACTTTTGGCTGATTAGACATCCATCAGCATCAATAATTTATCGCAAAGTTGACAAGGCAGTTGCAGACACTGTGATTGATAAACTTGGTCACCACGGGTGGTACCTCTCAGAGGAAGTTGTTCCGTTTGCAACGTTCAGCAAGAATGCGAAGATGACCAACAGCATGAAACAACAAATGGCTGCTCGGCTGTTGGAGACACCAGAACCAGACAACTTTCGCCTCGGCAAGCCTCTCTTCCGAAAAGTTGCTCGTGACACAACTTTGAAGGATTGATAGGACCCGAATCCCACTCAGTGTTCCGCATTGCTGGATGTAAAAACGGATTGGCTTGCTAAGCCAGTCGAGCAATGATCATCAGATCTTGCATTTCTCGATGCTGAACAATTTTTTCGTACGGTGAAAGTTGTCAATGATGCAGCTGAGCGCGGAGTCAAGTTGATCTCGGACTTTGCCACAATACTTACCAATAATCCACAACAAAGATCGTGGCTGTTGCAGGGTGTTGAGCAACACAGGAAACAGTACCCCAGCTTTGACAAGAAAACACTTGCCACGAAGTTGTGAAGCATCCATTGGACAGCTGCAATTCCGCAGCACCGGTGTCGCGTTATTGACATATTTCTGACAATATTTGTGACTAATGGTCATTATTCATAAGCAAATGAGTTGCCTAAGCACTCCCTGTTTTGGGACTAAGCTGTATGGTATAGATTCCATGACTTTGTCACTCCTCTGTGTCTAGTATGTTGAGTTATCATATGTTGAATAGCAAATAAATGTGCGGTTTAAAGATAAAATACGGTGCTTGTGTTCTGGGGCTTTGAGGGGCACCAGGATAACTTCCTAAAATTATGTAAAAAATATTTTTAGACATAATATGGATAGGGATTTAATGGGAAAAACTTCACTAGGCAAAGTTTTTAGAGAAATTATATTTTATGGACAACCCTAACCCAACACACACTTCGCTGGGTGGATCCTTAAACCAAATTCCTGAAGGCGAGTGAA
>JACEEZ010018565.1:115000-187500 GCA_016584305.1 Chionoecetes opilio
TCTATGTTATGGTGATGAGTGGTGGTATAGATGTTGCCAGCCACCAAATGTTGCCACCTCGTACCCTTCGTAAAGAGTAATACTAAATTATTATAAAGACACAAATTGGTTGCATAACATCGCCTATCCCTATTCAGTATTCGATTTTTAATCCACCTGTAATACAAATGGCCTTGAACTATTCCAGTATTGGCTAGCACGCCCAGATATACAACCAACATCATGAAATAATTGACAAAAACTATTTATGAACCAATATAATTTTCCATAGAGCTTACTTCACACTCATTAGTATCATGTTAGAGAAGAGAGTAACATAATACATTACGATAATTATGGGCCTATTTGCTTTACAATTGCCCTACACAATCAAAGTTAATGGAATTCTTTGCGTATGTAGCATCTCTTGTGTTGCCAGCATGATGTCTGAACATTTTGACGAGAGTGAAAGTCAAAGTCCGTCCTCCACTAGTAGGGCAGGGAGTCACCGTGATCAGAGAGTTCAGCAACAAGGCTGAGGAGAGTTGTGGCTCGTTTGTGCATTATAATTTGACGTTACAAGAGAAGAAAAAGATAACCAGGGAATCAAAATATCTAACCGAAGGTAAGGTGACATTTTTAAGTTTATCAGGGGGTATTGTTTGTTAAGTGACATCTGATTATATACATGCCACTGAACAATTATATATGTATACTCTGTTCAAATATATTGTAGCTAATCTTGAGAAGTGATGGTGTCATAGGTTTACACAGTGACTACAAACAGGAAGATAGGGCAGCATGCCATCGGAAGCCATCTAAAAGCCTCAAATATGAGGCTAACGAAGGTAGATTGGAATATGATAAATCCATGAAATATAGTTGATAGTAATCCGAAAACGTGACGAGCTAAACGAAAACTCACTCCTGAGACACGTAGCACGCTTCCTGTGCATGATTAATTGTGAGTGATTTTTTTTTGTACTTCGTTTTTTGTTACACACTGTCACACACACACACATACACACACACACACAGACATATATATATATATATATAATATTATATATATATATATATATATATATATATATATATACACACACACACACACACACACACACACATATACATACACACACACTACATATATTATATATAATATATATATATATATATATATATATATTATATATATATATATATATATATATATATATATATATATATATATATATATATATATCGCAGATTGTTTACTCTTTTATAATTTTGTATTATTTATCATTTCTAGATTTTACCACTGAAGATGACATAATGAAATGTCGAAACGTTTGGATAGTATAATAAAGATGCACACACACACACACACACACACACACAGACACACACGGTACTCCGTAGTGTAAGGGATAGCACGCTCGGCTCACAACCGAAAAGTCCCGGGTTCGATCCCCGGGCGGAGCGAAGACAGACAGACGGTCTTCTTGAAACCCGAGCCCCTGTTCACCCAGCAGTGAATGGGTACCGGTTGTTAGCCGGGGGTTTGTGCCCCGCCTCCTGGGGTGGTGGCTTCGGCCAACACTAAAGATGAATGAGAAAAATAAATGTTGATATGGAGACGGGGCCATACGACCGTTGCTCTGGCCCTGTAAAATACAACTAGATGAATACACACACACACACACACACAAAAAAAAAAAAAAAACGTTTAATTACTCAACATGTGTGGTCTGATCGGATGTGTCTCCGCCTGTTGGTCAATAGATCGACACATAAAGCCCCGCTCAGGGCGGAATCCGCCTATAACACCAGAGCAGAGATGCTCGAAAGAGTTACGGGCCCATATAAGTACTCCCCTAAGGAACTTTTACCTCGTAGCGCCTCTAAGGGAGATGCTCAAACCATTTTTTCACTTGCTACGGGACCGCGAGGCTAACGGCCCCCATCCACGGTACGATTGGTCGTACGATCTGATCCGACAGACCTGATCCGATGGATTTCCTACCACCCACTAACGATCCGACAGCACCTCAAGACCAGGGCAGAGATGCTCGAAAGAGTTACGGGCCCGTAAGTACTCCCCTAAGGGACTTTTACCTCGTAGCGCCTCTAAGGGAGATGCTCAAACCATTTTTTCACTTGCTACGGGACCGCGAGGCTAAGGGTGGTCGGGAGCACCCTTAACTCCCTAAGGGAGTGAAATTTGAAGCGGCTAGACGTCAACAAACAATAAATTACAAGTTGTATCACTATACTTTATGTTTATTGTGTATTATAGAGCCATTTCATGCTTGCCTGTTTGAAATGTGATGTGTTTATTGCTTCATTGACTCCATATATATCATATTTAACATACAATACCTATAGTACTTGTAATAAATTCATATCAGGGCAAACCTATATATTAAATATATATATCGGTCGACTTCTTGAATCAAAACGTACAGTTCATCATACACGTTTGGCAGCTATAATGATGCGGTGGTGGTGGTGGTATCAAATGTCTGACGTAGTACTAGTACACACGCACGTATACACACAAGCAAGGATATTATAAAGTTATACTATCCTTGCACACAAGTGTCACGTGTGTCACAGTGAGGTGTTAGCCCCCCCCGTGTCTTGTCTGACCTAAAGAGCGAACGCGCAGTTCTTGTCCACTATAACAGAGTACCGCCAGGGCCACGGATACGGCATACGTACGGCGCTGGCCAGCAGTGGTCTATAGATACTATTTTCGGGCACGCGAGACTCGAACCTATGATCAGCGCATCAAGGTATACCCTGGGTACGTCTCTGTAGTAATCAGTGGGAGAATATTACGCTGAAAGGCTAATGTGGCAGCTGTATTATCGTAACATTCTGGCGATAGTGAGCTAAAATCGGCCCTATTTCGGAATCAGCCAATCCCTTTGCTCAAACACGGCAAACATAGTGTTTAGGTTAAGTTATGTTTAGGTCTGGTTTAGGTTTGGTAAGGTTTATGATAGGTTTGTGTTAAGTGTTGTAGAGTTATTTAGGTTAAATAAGCGTCCGCGGGACGATTTCTCGAAAGAGGCCGATTTTAGCATAACAGCGGCATTTGAAGTCTCTTTAAATTTATTTATCGGGCTCCCTGACAGCTGAGAGCATGATGATTGGCTAGATAAGGCCGCGTCATGAAGGGCGCTGCTCTGTGATTGGTTAGCAGAATTTTCCCACACATATCCCTAGAATATCCCTATATTCCCCACCCAGAGGCCACCGATAACCGTACGGGAGTGACGGCTCGGTACGAGCATCTCCCTCAGCCCACCCTCGTAAGGTTATTGTAGCCATACACTCGTAAGTTGTCCCTTACGAGAGATTTTCGAGCATCCCTGCCCAGTTCAGTTGGTGATAGAAACGGTGGAGAGCGGTTCTCATGATGGGTCTATGCAACGAGGATCGAATTACTTTTGATGGAATCTGATACCACAACTGAGGAGTGTAAACATCCGCGTTCACACTAAATTTCACAGAGGCAGTTATTTTCTTAATATTTTCGGCACACACTTCTCATATAGTTTTTTTTTTTTTTTTACTGTTTCAACATTAGCCTCACTCGCTCACTGTCGCTCCTCGAGTTTCTCTACCAATAGGTGTCTTGCACTGACGTCACGACCTAGCGTCTTCAAGCCAAATGCCGCCGTCTTCAAGCCAAATGCCGCCCGTCAGAGCGAGCTGGATGACCAACAAAATCCACTTGCCGCCCGTGTTTGCCAGCTTATGATAATTTTCCCCTACCAAAGATATGTTTATCAGTATAAAAGATATACTGTTGTCTTCGGAAATGTTTGTACTATAATATTATCAAATAAAAAACCGTAAAACACACTAAAGAAAGGCCATTATGAGACTCAAGAAATATGCATGAACTTAATATTCACCAACTCCAGCTCCCATTTAATATTTTGCTCGAAAACTTTTTACATGGACAATGTCAATAGAAGCGGAATTTCATTAGCTTTCCATTGATATATTTCGTTATCTGATAAATGAATTAGAACCATGTATAAATTAGCGTTAACTAAATAAATAACCTCATCAATCGGGAAAAATTACCCCATATCATGATGTTATTTATTTAGTTAACGCTAATTTATGCATGGTTCTAATTTATTTATCAGATAACGAAATATATCAATGGAAAGCTAATGAAATTCCGCTTCTATTAACATTGTCCATGTAAAAAGTGTTCGAGCAAAATATTAAATGGGAGCTGGAGTTGGTGAATATTAAGTTCATGCATGTTTCTTGAGAGTCTCATAATGGCCTTTCTTTAGTGTGTTTTACGGTTTTTTATTTGATAATATTATAGAACAAGCATTTCCGAAGATGACAGTATATCTTTTATACTGATAAACATATATTTGGTAGGGGAAAATTACCATAAGCTGGCAAACACGGGCGGCAAGTGGAGTTTGTTGATCCTCCAGCTCGCATTTCCCGCGCCTGTCGCAGCCACAACAAGGGCTGTGATGTCACGTGCAAGACACCTATATACTCATAAGTTGCATTTTTCTTAAATTTATCCATTTACTCTTTGCTTTTTATTTCCCACAAACATTCAGTTTCTATATAATTGGATGAATTCTGTCCAAAAGTGCTTCTCATTAAAGAAACAATATTCATCTTGGTAGTCCTCTCGCGACGCTGTCAGTGGCGAAACTGACGGCTGGCCTCACGATCAGCACACTCACGGTGCGATCCGGTCTGAACCGGATGATCTGTCGGATCTAAAAAACCAAACACTGCTTGGTCGCATCCGACCAGCTGTCAGTCGGTCGGACAGACCAAAATCACCCCACTCACGATCCAATCTGGTTGGATCCAACCAGATCTGTCCGATGGTCGTACGACCAGATCGCACCGTGGATGGGGGCCTTAAGGGTGGTCGGGAGCACCCTTAACTCCCTAAGGGAGTGAAATTTGAAGCGGCTAGACGTCAACAAACAATAAATTCAATTGTATCACTATACTTTATGTTATTGTGTTTTTATAGAGCCTTTTCATGTTTTGCCGTTTGAAATGTGATGTTTTTTTTGTTTCATTGATCCATTATATATATTTTAACATAAATACCTATAGAAATTGTAAAAAATTTCAATCAGGGCAAACCTATATATTAAATATTAATCGGCGACTTTTGAATAAAAACGTACAGTTATATACAAGTTTGGCCGTAAATGATGCGGTGGTGGTGGGGGTGGTATCAAAGTCTGACTACTAGTACACAGCACGATACACAAAAAGAAAGGTATTATAAAGTTATATACCTTGCACACAAGTTTCAGGGTTTGTCCATGAGGTGTTACCCCCCCCGTGTGTCTTGCTGACCTAAAGAGCGAACGGAGTTTTGTCCACTATAACAGAGACCGCCAGGGCCAGGGAAAAGGCATACTACGGCGGGGCCCAGCAGTGGTTATAGTACTTTTTGGGGGCACGCGAATCGAACCTAGATCAGCGCATCAAGGTATCCCCGGGGTACGTCTCTGAGTAACGTGGGAGAATATTACGCAAAAAGGCAAAGGGAGTATGTTTTTCGAACATTCTGGCGATAGTGAGCAAAATGGCCCTATTTCGAAAATCAGCCAATCTTAGTCAACACCGGCAAACAGGTTTAGTTAAGTTATGTTTAGGTTGGGTTTTGGGTTAGGTAAAGTTTTGATGGGTTTGTGTTAAGTTTGTAGAGTTATTTAGGTTAAAAAAAGCGTCCGCGGACGTTTTTCTCAAAAAGAGGCCGATTTTAGCTAACAGCGGCATTTGAAGTCTCTTTAAATTTATTTATCAGGCTCCCTGACAGCTGAGAGCATGATGATTGGCAGAAAAAGGCCGCGTCATGAAGGGCGCCCCTCTGTGATTGGTTAGCAGAATTTTCCCACACATTATCCCTAGAATATCCCTATACCCCCCCAAAGGGAAATAAGGGGGAAGTCGGTTTTTTTTTTTTTTTTTTTTTTTTTTTCCCTTACGAGGGTTTTTCGAGCATCCCTCCCAGGTTATTAAGCCCTCTTGATCAAGAGGTTGGGGTGGGGTGTCTGTGGTTCCAGCATTCCCCAAATCAGTCTCCCTATGGTTTCAAGCTTTTTTCCGGAGGGGGGGGGGGGGGGGAGGCGATCGGGAGCTGGCGTCGCGATTCCAGCTTACCATGGGTAAAGACACAACACCACAACACACACAACATATCACAACATATAAATTTAATATATATGCGCACCCAAAAAAATAAAATTTGGGGGGGTAGGGGAAGGGGTCACAATGAAAAAAAAACCCCAAAGGTAAAAGGTAAAGAGGGAGCAACGTAAGCTGCGCGTGGCATGGGGTGCTCTTTCCCCGTGGCTTTGCCCTTAGGGGCCTGTGGGGGTGAGAACCCGTTCCCCCGGGACACGGGGCAGTGTGACCCCCGGGGTTACCACAGTTCCCTTCCCCGGGTTGCCCCAGGTCCCCATTTATCAACCCCAAAAGGAAGGAAAAACCTGGGTAGGCTGGTCACCGACTTGCCCTGGCCCGGGATCGAACCAGGGCCCGCAGATTCGTAGCCAGGCACGCTAGCCACTGCACCACGGAGGCGACGTGGCCAACCATGATAAACTTAAAAACACACTGCACTTCACCTTCCGCGTTGAAGTATAGCTAAATCATCCATCTTGCTGATAATGTTTACCTCAAAATAAAAAATAAAAACCCATAACTTATTACTATACAAATTACGAGTGTAAGGTACCTTAAATGATGCAATAAATTTACGTATATTATTCTGATATGTTATATGTACCGTGTGTATGAGAGGTATAGGCGAAGTTTTTTGGTATGCTGTATTCGGTGATGTCTGTGAACTTCCCAGCTGTATTTCTCCGATGAACAACATTTTCTCTCATCAAATCTCCAACCAGTGGTTACCCTTTTTGATTTTCCGCGAGAACGTCGGTTACGTGGAAGTGTAAAAGGTGATGCTCTAAAACCTTATCCCCAGCGTCAATTCTGAAGCACAATGCAACACGGAAATTCCCGGGGTTTCCTGTTGATTTATGATTACACAGTATGCCAGAGTCATGATCGCAGAGTTAATCCCTGCGTTTAACAGAAAATCACTGTCGTCATGATTGGAATCAACTTTTTTCGGCTTTCTTCGGTTCATTTCGAAGCCCAGAGACCAACTGCTTATCAACAGACAATTACTTACCCTCGTAATCCTGAATAAAATCATCTGCTTGCATTTGATTGTCTCTGTGGTACTGTAAATTGGCATGTCCTTCCATGCATATCAGCACGTAGCCAGGAGTTTCCTCGGGTGGGATAGAGGAGAAAGAGGGCAGCCCAAAATTATTGGATATAGGTACAATGCAAACATACATTGCAAAACACTATTACCGAAAATGAAGTACCATTGGTAATTTAGGGATAACTTATCACACTATCAATAAAGGTAAAGGTTGGGGCAAACGGTCTGCTGCGCGTGGCTTCGGTGTTCGTCTCCGTCGCATTAGCCTTTGAGCCTGTAATGGGTAGGAACACGTTACACCGGGACACAGGGCTAGTATGACATCCGGGTTAGCACAGTTACCTTTTCCAGGTTTCCCCAGGAACCCATTTATCGACCAACCCAGAAAGGAAGGATGAACATCTATCTGGGCTGGCCGCCAACTGCCCTGGCATGGATTCGAACCAGGGCCTGCAAATTTGTAGCTAGGCGCGCTAGCTACTACACCTTTTCGTCTCTTCAACCCTCCTCCTTTTTACTGACTGTTTTCAATCTTTATATCACCGCAGCAATGTTGCTTCTCTTGCTAGCTTCTACCGTTATTTTCATGCCCACATCTCTTCTGAACTTGCTAACTGCATGCTTCCCTCTCTCCCCATGCTTCTATCCATCTTCCTAATGCAAGAGTTAATCAGTATATTTACTCTTTCATTCCTTTCACTGGTAAACACTGGAACTCTCTTCCTGCTTTTATTTTTTCAACATTCATACGACTTAAATCTTTCAAGAGAGGAGTGACAAGACACCCCCCACCAAATTTGGCTACCCCTCCCCTTTTTCTTTACTTCTTTTTTATAGGGGTTGGAACTAAACAGGATTTTTTTTTACCCTCTTTTTTTTTCCTTTGGGCCGTCCTCCGTGAAAAAAAGAAATTTTATAATATATATATTATATATACATATATATATAAAAATATAAAAATATATATTATTAAAATATATTAATAATATACATATAATATAATATATATATATAATATATATATTATATATATATATTATAATATAATTATATATATATTTTAAAATAATATAATAATATAATATGCTGTTATCATAACCAAAAAATGCGTAATTATTAAAGGAATATTTCATTATAGGGCGTTTAACCACACTTTGGACATAATATTTTAAATAAATACCTTTTGTTTAACCAAAGAACTCTATACTGGACTTTGCTACTCATTTTGGGCTATTTCCAGGGAGGCCCCGTTTTTCATTCCCGTTTTCGAACAAATCCCATTCCCTTTTTTGGTTTATCAGTATAAATGATATACCGTTACTTTGTAAAAGTTTGTTCATAATATTATAAATAAAATACTGTAAAAAAACACTAAAGAAATGCGATTATGCGGTGAAAAAACTATGCATGAACTTTAAAATTTACTTAAACTCTTCGCATTTAAAATTTTGCGAGAAAACATTTTAAAGAAACATATCAAAAGAACGGAATGCTTTAGTTTCCATTTTCATATTTCGTTTTTCTGAAAATGAATTTGAACCCTGCATAAATTAGCGTTTAATAAATAAAAAAACCTCATCAATGGGAAAACTACCCGATTGATGATGTAATTGTTTTAGTTAACGCTAATTTAGCATGGTTCGGGCCCAAATAACTACGTCAGTTGTTTACACGGTGCATTGGGGGACAGTCGGGGGCGCCGCGGGTGGGCCTACGAAGGGAAAACCGGATCAACGAACAGGGTCAACGACTATCGGTTTGTCCCCGGTAGTTAAAAATTTTCCTTTGTACGCGTTTAGTCAAATGCAGTTGGAGGTCACCCCAGCAGCCCCCCCTCCAAAAAAAGGTCGCCAGTCTTTGCAAGCGCGCGAGGGGGGCAACTAGTCCCGGTGCTCCGTTCTGTAACTCTTCTCTCTTCTCTCTCTTCTCTCTCTCTCTTCTCTCTCTTGAACATTAAAGTCACAATTTTTTGAACCCCTTTACGCCCCGCAGCGGGGCCAATAGTGATATTGATGATAATGATAGTAGTAGTTATGATCATATTCTCATAGTGGAAAGAGTACATAGATACAAGGGAGTAATTGTAGTCTGGAGGGTAGGTGTGGCTTGGAAGTGAGGTCAGGCCCGGTAGGCCCACACAGGTGTGTTGGGGGGATTCCTCTCTCTCTCTCTCTCTCTCTCTCCCCCCCGTCTTTCGCATATTATATATATATATATATTATATTATATATATATATATATATATATATATATATAAACTATGGTGTCCCTCCCCACCGTTGTATATATAATTAAATATTATGGATCACCTGAAGATCCGTCACCCCAGAATGTCCACCTGAAGATCCGTCACCCCAGGATTTCCCACCTGAAGATCCGTCACCCCAGCCCACAGTGAATGTAATTTATAAAATTAGGATAACAAATATATTCCTTTGTATTATGCATCTTCGAGAAATGCATCTTCTGAAATTCGAGAACAGGCAAAAAAAAGATCCAATTCATATAGACTTAGTGGATTTATACTTCAGGCAGTCTTTTGGTTGGCATTTCCACAGAAAACCATCCTTCGATCTGGAGTATTTTGTCCAATTCATCCAGTTATCACAAGTATCACACTTAACTTCACGCTTTAAAAGTCTGTTTTGTTGAAGCCACCGAATAACCTCAGTGGAATCATCACACAACAGTGGTAGGACGCTATAGTTTGGAAGGTATTGCGTGCCATGGTCGACTGACTCCTATGACTATTTTTTTTTAGCCCACTTACTTTTATATAGTCCTACTTGACTGGAGGGTCCAGACTCCTCCCTTTTACCCATTTGACCTAACCTCACTTGGAAATTGAAGTCAGGACAGGTCTTGACCCCACCTGAAGAACCGTCACCCCAGAATATCCCACCTGAAGATCCGTCACCCTGCCAAACTCTGGGGTGACGGATCTTCAGGTGATCCAATATTATTTACAAGCAAAACTGTATGTGTTTTACTTGAGTAAGCAACCTGCATAGTACTACATACTGGGAAAATAAAATAATCTTGAGAATATCTCCTGGTTTCTGTACCGTAGGGAACAAAGCTTGATCATAACTTTATCTTATTTGATAAAAATCAAATAAAATTCCTTGCGGTAAACAGTTAAGAAAATGAAAAAGAAAAGCAAACATGAACAAAAGCACAAAAGAAACATTAAGTTATCCACGAGAAGGGAACTGGAAAAAGACTGAAAAAAACCATTAAGTATTTATCTACTTCAACCAGATATTTTTTCAACAATAATTTTTATTTTTTTCCTCACGACTCAATTAAAGAACCCTGGGGACGACCCCATCCTCCCCCTCCCCACCTCCCCCCCCGGGCAGGCTGATTACTAATAGCCCGGCCCCGCGTGCAGCTTCTTACGGGTTCCGAGACGAGCCCTGCAGCGATGAGACTCGGGGCATATTTTAGAATAGTCCACGAAAAAAAATCGTCGTTTTCTCGTCGTTTTCTCGAGGACTGCATTTGACGTCACTAAGCTGCGCGCGGTTTAACCACTGATCTATATAACATGGATCGCGGAAGCCTGGCTCAGCACTGGTTCCAACTGTCCGGCATCTTGCCAATACCAAAACAAAGCCTTGTTTCTGCGGCTCGCGTTGCTGTCTGGTTGTGCTTATCGCCTCGCCATGCCAAGCTGTGCTGCTATGTCCTGTACAAACAGACCAGGACCTGGAAGTGGCAAATCTTTCCACCTGTGAGTAACACCACACACACACGCACGCAACCCCCCCCCACCCCCACCCCACCACACACACCCACCCACACCCACACCCACACCCACCCAGACACCCACACCCACACACACACACACCACACACACCCACACCCACACCCACACCCACACACACACACACCACACACACCCACACCCACTCCCCACCCAGCCCATCCACATTTAATCCATCTACCCACTCCAGCCATCCACCTACTAGTTAAAAAAAAATATAGGTGGATATGGTATACTTTTTTTTATATAGGTAGATATAGATATAAGTATATTTTTTTATGCTTGTTAACAATTAGTGGGGAACGGAAACAGAGGTGACACTAAAGCCGGTATTACACGGGCACTTTTCTGCTCACTGAGCAGATTTCACTGAGCTGCTCAACGAAACTATTACACGGTGATCTGTGTTTTGATGAGCAAAATGCATACAGACCTGAGTGCGGTTATGATACAAATGATCATAGCGCTTCCTAATAAGCGGTGCTTGTTCTAATGGAGATAGCTTTATTTTGCGAGAAAAAAAAGAAAAAAAAAGTATACTTTGTGGTTAAAGTTAGGTTAGGTTTCATTACAACCTATAAGGTTAGGTTAGGTTTCATTAAAACCTTTAAGGTTAGGTTAGGTTTCATTAAAACCTATAAGGTTAGGTTAGGTTTCATTAAAACCTTTAAGGTTAGCTAGGTTAGGTTTCATTAAAACCTGTAAGGTTAGGTTAGGTTTCATTAAAACCTTTAAGGTTAGGTTAGGTTTCATTAAAACCTTTAAGGTTAGGTTAGGTTTCATTAAAACCTATAAGGTTAGGTTAGGTTTCATTAAAACCTTTAAGGCTAGCTAGGTTAGGTTTCATTAAAACCTATAAGGTTAGGTTAGGTTTCATTATTTTTTTTTTTTTGGGGGGGGGGGGTTGCGCAAAATAAAACTATCTCCATTGCAACAAGCACCTAATGTAGGCCAAGAAAAAATAGTTGGTGTCTCTGAAAACGACCGCGAAACTCTCGTCCATTATTACCAAAAGTTGTTTCGTAGTCTACATGAAACCATAGTCGTTTCGTACACTCAGCTCAGAGTTGAACTTGACTACTAGAGTTACGAAACGACACCAGGTATGTACGAAGATACTCAAAATCAGTGTACGCAACTAACTACTTTCAATTCAATATACCTAATTAAGAAAGGTTTTTTGATTAGGCCAAAGGTTTTTATTCATTAAACTTCCTGTAATCCCCGAGGGGTAGCTTCTATGGACCACTGTGGCCCGCGCCGTACCCGGGCCGCGTGGTATGGGGCTGACGCCGTTATAGTGGACGAGAACTGCGCGTTCGCTCTTTAGGTCAGACACCACACACACTCGGGGGCTAACACCGCACTCTTAGCCTTTTCTCGCTTTACCACATACAAACCCCACCTGTCCCCTACACACCTGTACGGCCTCGCAACACACCTGTCACTACACACCTGTACGGCCTCGCAACACACCTGTCACTACACACCTGTACGGCCTCGCAAGACACCTGTCACTACACACCTGTACGGCTCGCAAACACACCTGTCACTACAAAACCTGTACGGGCCTCGCAAGACACATGTCACTACACACCTGTACGGCCTCGCAAGACACATGTCACTACACACCTGTACGGCCTCGCAACACACCTGTTGTCTGTGTATCACCGTAAATAAATGACTTGGAAGGTTCGACGATGCACTAGGTTGGAAGTTTAGTAGTAGTAGTAGGTGTTAATAGTAGTTGTAGGTGGTAATAGTAGTAGTAGGTGGTAATAGTAGTAGTAGTAGTAGGTGTTAATAGTAGTAGTAGGTGGTAATATAGGCTATCACATGCCAGCAGCCAACACCCAGCCACTGCCTGGGCCGGCCCATGTATTTGTTTTGGTATTGGCAAGATGGCGGCTGGTGGCTGGTGGCTGACTTCAGTATCTCGGCCACAGCTAGGCCAGATCCGCGATCCATGTAATATAGATCAGTGGGTTTAACCCTGTAGTCTATGGCCCGTACCGAGAGTCATGACGGTAGGCGGTAGAACGACGAACGGCAGACCTTCGCTTACCATAAGACGGATAAAATACCCTGTAATTTTGGAACGAAGAGCAGGGACGCGGCTGGCGGTCAAGGTTGGAGACACGGGTATCCCCGTGTCTTCACTCAACCTTCGATGAATTTTTATTACATTCCTTATCTGGAGGGATTAAAGTAATCGTCCAGACCCAAATTTTTTTTGCCTAATTATGTTGAATGTACATTCAAAACACCTAATCCACCAAAAATAATTGATTTCCAGGCCTTATTTCCGTAAAAACACGTCTTTTGTAAAAAGCGCGCGAAAAATGTTTTCTTCCCTCCAACAGGGCTACGCATGTTATTGATGACGTCAGAAAAGGGACGCTCCAATGTAAACAACACTCGTCTGCCTCTGTGAGACCTGTCGGTAAATGTTATGATGAGCGATTGTACTTCGGTGTCAGACAGTGAATCTGTCGCTGTGATAGATCTAGAGTACGATGCTTAATCTAAGACCGAACTAAATGACGCTGCTCGCGTATATGAGGAAAACGAACCAGATTGTGATGGGAGCCCAACCCTATATGTTTGAGCCAGAGTACGAGGTGGATGAACAGGTTTTAGCGGAGCCTGCTGAGGTTCAACACTACTACACACACAAACACTTCTACACACACACACAAACACTACTACACACACACAAACACTACTACACACACACAAACACTACTACACACACACAAACACTACTACACACACACACACACACAAACACTACTACACACACACACACACAAACACTACTACACACACACACACACAAACACTACTACACACACAAACACTACTACACACACACAAACACTACTACACACACACACAAGCACTACTACACACACACACACACTACTACGTACACACACACACACACACACACACACAAACACTACTACGCACACACAAACACAAACACTACTACACCCCACACACAAAACATTACTACACACACACACACACACACACAAAACACTACTACACCCACACACACAAACACTACTACGCACACATACAAACACACCACACACAACACTACTACACACACAAACCACACACACACACACACACACACACACACCCCACACACACACACAAACACTACTACACACACACACACACAAACACTACTACACACAAACACTACTACACACAAACACTACTACAGACATACACAAACACTACCACACACACACACACACACACACACACACACACACACACACACACACACACACACACACACACACACACACACAAACACTACTACACACACACACAAACACCACTACACACACACAAACACTACTACACACACACACACAAACACTACTACACACACACAAACACTACTACACACACACAAACACTACTACACACACACAAACACTACTACACACACACACAAACACTACTACGCACACACACACACACAAACACTACTACGCACACACACACACACACACAAACACACACACACACACACACACACACACCACACACAAACACAAACACTACTATACACACACACAAACACTACTACACACACACACAAACACTACTACACACACACACAACAGCGCGGGAAGAGGAGCCTCCCTTTTGCTACGTCACCGAGCCGTGGCGCATCGTCTGCCAGTTGCCATGAGCGTTTTCGAAGCTCGGGGAATTTACAGATTTTGATTGCGGATTATTCAAAAACGGCTGACTGGGTGCAAGAAGTGACAACATGTTGTTGATGCACTCGATAATGGCTATACTCTAACTACATCAAATCAGGAATGATGAAATGGTCTGGACGATTACTATAAGAGATATGTTAAAAAAATTCTTGCCAATATGTATTTAAGTATAAGTATAAGATTATTAGGTATTACATATGCGGCAATAAGTGATTTTAGTGACAATAATGAAGGAGGTTCAGGATAGCGAGGTGGGTAGTGGCTTGAGCCACCGCCATCATCAAGGTCGCTGCCAAAACCTGCCAGGACGGTTCTCGTACCGCACATATTCACATGAGCGGTAAGAGAAACTTCGTATACACGCCTCTACTGTTAATTAACTTCATTAAATATATATTTCACCAACTTCATAGCCGATCGCAACGTTTCTGTTGATGTTTTTATGAGTATAAGGGCAAATTCGCATTATACACTATTTTAGTCGTACTGCTGGCTACGCAGTTTGAAGCAGCACTGTTGCCACTAGATTGCCACAGGCGTGAGATCTCAACCAACCTCCACTGTCGACTCTCGGTAAAGAATTGAAGGTATGTCGCTCGTCGCTACCTAGCTGTTCGTCGCTCTACCGCCTTCAACTCTCGGTACGGGCCTATTAATCCTGGGGAAAACTACGGCAATGGAAGAATTTCGAGTTATTTTGCGCGAAATTGATATTCCAGGTACTATATTACTGTGCTCTGTTCTCGCTGACAACACTATAGAGAAGACCTGAGGTAGTAGAGGCTTCTAAACCAAGAAAACAGAGTCATAACAGAGCCTCGTCAAGAGGTAAGCAACTGGTAGGTACGTAATGTGTCCCTACCACTTGCTTACTTCTTAATGAGACTCTGCTGTGACTGTTTTCCTGGTTTAGAAGTCTCTGCACATCAACCATCACCTCAGGTCTTCTCTATGTTGTCAGCGAGCACGGAAATATAGCACCTGGAATATCAATTTCGCCCAAAACAACTCGAAATTTTTTCATCGTCGTAGTCTTCTCTGTTAGGTACAAAATGTGCGTCACAACCACATAGTTTTTGAGTTAGGGGTGTTGTAAAAATTGCTTAGATCTAGGGAAAATTTATTAGATTTCTTCTGAGTCCAGAGACGTGTGAACCTGACGATCCTCACAGAATGATGACCGAAGTGTCGAGAACCCCCCCAACCCCCCACTAGGAGGTTAGGTTAGATTTGGTTAGGTTAGGGCAGGTTATATTTGGAATTAGGTTAGATTTGGTGAGGTTAGGTTTGGCTAGGTTATATTTGGTTAGGTTAGGTTATATTTGGTTAGGTTAGGTTATATTTGGTTAGGTTAGGTTAATTTTGGTAAGGCAAATTTCTCTAGATATAAGGAAATTACCCTAGATCTAGGGAATTTTACCCCCCATACACAACTCTTAAATTATGTGTTTGCGACGCATAATTTATTCCCCACCCGAAAACCCCGCATTCCCACAGGTCCCCAAACTTGTTTGGGGGAAGTGGGAGAGTATGGGCAAACACTAGAATTTTACCAAATTCCCTAGATCTAGGGTAATTACCTTATATCTAGAGAAATTTGCCTAACCAAAATTAACCTAACCTAACCAAATCTAACCTAAGCTAACCTAACGAAATCTAACCTAACCAAATGTAACCAAACCTAACCTAACCAAATATAACCTACCCTAACCTAACCAAATATAACCTCCTAGCTGTTAGGTTAAGTTGGGGGGGTTCTCGACACTTCGGTCATCATTCTGTGAGGATCGTCAGGTTCACACGTCTCTGGACTCAGAAGAAATCCAATGAATTTTCCCTAGATATAGGCAATTTTTACAACACCCCTAACTCAAAAACTATGTGGTTGCGACGCATATTTTGTACCCCAGCCAAAAATCCCGCATTCTCCCAGGTCCCCAAGCTTGTTTTGTGGGAAAGGGGGAGTATGGGCAAACACTAGAATAATACCCTACTTATTATGAGGAAAGACAACAATAGGAACTCAATTAATAAGGTATTTTAATACTATCATAACCCTGAATATGTACAACCTACAAAGAGAAGACAACGACGATGAAAAAATCGAGTTGTTTTGGGCGAAATTGATATTCCAGATACTATATTTCCGTGCTCGCTGACAACATAGAGAAGACCTGAGGTAATGGTTGATGTGCAGAGGCTTCTAAACCAGGAAAACAGTCACAGCAGAGTCTCATTAAGAAGTAAGCAAGTGGTAGGGACACATTACGTACACCTACCAGTTGCTTACCTTTTGACGAGGCTCTGCTTTGACTCTGTTTTCTTGGTTTAGAAGCCTCTGCACATCAGCCATTACCTCAGGTCTTCTCTATAGTGGTGTCAGCGAGAACAGAGCACAGTAATATAGCACCTGGAATATCAATTTCACGCAAAATAACTCGAAATTCTTCCATCGCCGTAGTTTTCCCTTCGTAGGTCCACACGCGGCGACCCCGACTTATCCCCACAATACACCGATGTAAACAAACCGTGACGTAGTTATGGGTAGGGTCCAAATATATCAATGGAAAGCTAATACAATTTCGCTTTAATTGGTATGTTTCATGTAAAAAGTTTTCACGCAAAATATTAAATGGCGAAGAGTTAAGTGAATATTAAGTTCATGCATATGTCTTTAGAGTCTCATAATGACATTTCTTTAGAGTATTTCCCAGTTTTTTTATATGATAATATTATAGAACAAGCATTTACGAAGATAACAGTGTATCATTTATACTGATAAACCATAGTCTACTGTATTCATAGAAAACTTTTTTACTTGCCGATCCGATTGATGATGTTATATTTTTAGTTAACGCTAATTTATGCATGGTTCTAATTCATTTAACAGAAAACAAAATATATCAATGAAAAGCTAATGAAAATCCGCTTCTATTGCAATGTTTCAAGTAAATAGTTTCTTCGCAAAATATTAAATGGCGAAGAGTTTAAGTGAATTTTGTGTTCATGCATATTTCTTCACTCTCTCATAATGACATTTCTTTAGTGTATTATACAGTTATTTATTTGATAATATTATAGAACAAACATTTACGAAGATAACGGTATATCATTTATACTGATAAACCATAGGAAGGGAGATGGGAGTGATGTTCGAAAATGTCAGGAATCGCAAAACTGGTCTCCACTAGTCATGGGCGGGTTGGCGCGGGGCACGAGTAGCAAGTCCAGTATAGAGGTTCAACCAAAGACTACTGAATACTGGACTAGGTTCTCAGTTTGGGCTATTTCTAGTGGAGACTGATCAGCAAGGTAAACAAGTGTTGCATGAATACAGTAAACTATGGTTTATTAGTATAAATGATATACTGTTATCTTTGTAAATGTTTATTCTATAATATTATATCAAATAAAAAACAGTAAAACACACTAAAGAAATGCCATTATGAGACTCTGAAGAAATATGAATGAACTTAATATTCACTTGAACTCTTTGCCATTTAGTATTTTGCGAGACAACTTATAACATGGAACATATCAATAGTAGCGGAATTATATTATCTTTCCATATATATATATATATATATATATCTAGTTGGTATTCTTAGGTAGATACATCTTGACATTTCAGGGTGGCACAGACACTCGTCATTCTTGGGGTTGTTTTTGCGCAACGTTTCGCCAAAAGACACTTGGCATCATCAGGCTAAAAATAGTTTAAAAATTAATATACTAAAATGCTAAAAAGCGAACATCTAAAATATTTTTTTTTTAAACAATAAAGTAATCCTATATTATCTAAAAATACTAATTAATAAATAAAATACAATTTGTTCTTAACGGACCTTGGTGTGTATGCTGTCTGAGTTGGCAGAGGACTGAATGAACAATAGTTTGCGGGTAACATTTCGGCTCGTGAGTGGCGATCGAAACGAGAGTCGGACAATCGAAACAGTGTGATAATCATTTGAGTATATGTAGTTGGTGTGAAATGACTTGGTTATTAAGATCAGGGGACAAATGCTTGATATGTATGGATTCTAATAATTTAGTGTCACTAGGGTAGTGTGCCTTGGATAGGATATTAAAGTCATTCATAGAAAAAGGGTGATCTAAATCATGTGAGTGTGAGCGGATTGCAGATTGCGAAGGAAGGTGAAGAAATGGGTCGACCAGTACGTGCAGAAACACCTTTATGCTCAGAAAGCCTAAGGGTTAGATTCCTTGTTGTCTCGCCGACGTATCTAGCGTTACAGCTAGAACATTTGAATTCGTAAATTAGTTAGAAAAAATTTAGGTAAAAGATCTTTATATTTGAAAGGTTTCTTAAGGTAAATGAATTAGAAAAAATAAATTAAAATTTGAGTTAGGAAGATGTAAAATTAAGTAGTTCATTGAGGGTTTTTTTCGAATGGGTAACTGAGAGGGGCGTAAAGTGGAAGTTAACATAGTTGGTCTAATATTCTTTTTTGATTTCGTTTTTAGCATTTTAGTATATAATTTCTAATATTTTTAGCCGGAGATGCCCAAGTGTCTTGTGGGAAACGTTGCCAAAACAACCCCCGAATGACGGTGTCTTTTTTCACCTGAAAGTCAAAAATATATATATATATATATATATAAAAAATAATATATATATATATATATATATAATATATAAAATAATATATATATATATATATAAAATATATATATTATTTATTATTTAT
Source organism: Chionoecetes opilio (assembly GCA_016584305.1). Lineage (NCBI taxonomy): Eukaryota > Metazoa > Arthropoda > Malacostraca > Decapoda > Majidae > Chionoecetes > Chionoecetes opilio. The sequence continues at coordinate 134,456 of JACEEZ010018565.1, forward strand.
TTTTATTTTATATATTAAAATATATTGATATTATAATATTTAATTAATAAAAATATTAATTAAAAATAATAATATATATATATTAAAATTTATTATAATATATAAAGATTATATATTTTTTTAATATAATTTATATATAAATTTGAAATTTTAATTAAATAATATATATTATTATTAAAATATATTAAAATATAATATATATTTTAATTATATATATAATTTTAAAATTTATATATATATTAAAAATTTTATAATTTTATTTAGAAATAATTATTATAAATATATATAAATATATATAAATTATAAATATATTATTATATATAATATATATTTGATTTATAATATATTTTAAATATTATATATTATATATAATATATATTTTAAAATATATATATATTATAAAAAATATATATATATAATTATATAAAGGTATATATTATATTTTTATATAATATTTTAATTTTTAAATTATAGTTTATATAGATAATATAATATATATAGAGATAAGATATGAAAATAAATAAAAGGAAAAATATAAAATAAAATTAAAATATATATTATATATAATATATATTATTTTATAATATTATATTATACATATATATAGAATATAGAAATTTATAATAATAAAATATTTAGTTTATATATATATTATATTAATATAAAATATTGGGGTATTATAAAATAAATATATTTTTTATAATATTTATATTATAATAATTATAAAAACTAGTATATATATATTTTTTAAAATTTATATGGGGATAAAGGGGGAATATAAAAGATATTATGTAAATTAGATGAGATATTATATATTTAATAGATATATAGAATATTATTATATAGAAATATTTTTTAAAATTTATTAATGTAAAAAAGGGATTAAAAAATAGAGAGAAAATAGCAATATAAAATATAGAAAATTATATATAGATTATAATTAGTAAAATTTTATAGATATATAAAAATAAAGGGAAGAAAATAGTTATAAAATATAAAAAATAAAAATATTTTTAATATAGGATATATATTATTATATATAATATTAAATATTATTTTAATATTTATTAGGAATAATATATATAAAGGGGGAAAGGGTAAAAATATTATAAAAATATATATTAATTTATATAGATATAATAATATTTATATAAAATATTATATATTATTTATAGATTAATATTATATAAAATTAATAGAATATGGGATATATATTTTTAATATTTAATAATTATATTATAAAGATTTTGGGGAATATAATGAAAATATAAAAATTTTTAAAAATTATATAGTATATAAATAAAATTTAAAATTTTATTAAGAAGAAAATAAAATATATTATATATATTTTATAGATAAAAGATATAAAATTATTAGAATATGATATTTTGAAAAATAAAAAATATATAGTTTATATATATATATTTATATAATAAAATATAGTATATAATTAAAATATATATATTACAAGATGAATATAAAATAGATTAATATAAAAAAAAAAAAAATATTATATATATATAAAATATTAGAAAAATATATAGTTTAAAAAGAGAAAATTAAAATGAAAAAGGGGGAAATAAAATAATATAGAGGAATAATTAAAAATTTAGAAGATATAAATGTAAAATTTAAAATTTATTATAAAATAATTATTTTTAAAATTTTATATGAGAATAATAAAAAATATAGAAAAATATATTTTGGGATGTAGATATATAAAAATTTTAGATTTAATGGGAAAATTTTAGAGATATATAAAAAATTTTTATTTTATAGATATAAATATATAAATAAGTAGAAGAAAATTAAAATATGGGAAGATAAAATTTATAATAATAGATTATGATAAAATTTAAATATAGATATACAAAATATTTATTATAAATAATATAAAATTATATATACATAAAATATATAAATATATAATACATAAATTTTTAGGATAAAATAATATATATATATATACATAATATAACATAGATATATACATTTTAAAAAATAAAATTAAATTTTTATATATAAAATATAATATCCCTTTATATATAAAATTATAAATATTTATTAAAATTAAAATAAATATATTATTACTATATATATAAAATTTTAAGAAAATTATACAATATAGAAAATATATATAAAAAATTACATACATTATATATAAAAATTTTAATTTTTCCCCTTTTTTATAAAAAATAAAAATATAATTTTAAAATTAGAAAAGATAGGTGAGTTTTTTTATATATATAGATAAATTAATACATATATAAAACCCGTTTAATGAACATATATATATAAATTAGATATATAGATAAAACCATAATAAAATAACAATTAAAAAATATAATAGACTTTTATATAACAGATATTATAGTTTAAAAGTATTAAACAATTATATAAATATAAAATATTATATACATATATAATAAAGTATTTTAAATATTATTAAAATATATATATAGAAATTTTAAAATATAGGGATTATATATATATATAAAATTTTTTAATTTTGGGATATATAATATATTATATATTAAAAATATTTTGTAATATATTATATATATATATAATATATATGATGGTATAAATATATATATATATAATAATATATAAAATATTTTATCCCTATATTATTATTATTATATATATATATATTATATAAAATATTATATAATATATATATAACATATATATAAAATTATATATATAAATATTAAAATACACAAAATATATATATGTTATTATAAAAATGGTGGGCCTTGGGCCCCCCCAAACATGAACTTCCAGATAGCCCCTTCAAAACTTTCCTAAAAATAAAGGGTGTAGAAAGTATGTATTCCCCCCCCATTCACTCCCCCTTTAAACCCATCACCCCCCACCCATTCACTCCCCCTTTCCCCCCCCCACCCATTAAACCCCACCACCCCCCCATCACCACACACCTTTACTAACCCTTTTACCCATCCCCCCCTTTCCCAAACTCACTCCCCCCTTACCCATCCCCCCCCCACCCTTCATTTCCCCCAAATTACCCATCACCCCCCCCCCATTCCCCTCACCCTTTTACCCATCCCACACCCCCTTTTCACTCACCCATTCCCCACCCCCCCCCAAACCCATTCACTCCCCCCATTCCCCAAATCCCCACACACCCATTCACTCACCCATTACCCTTCCCCCCCCACCCATTCACTCACCCATTCCCCTTTAAACCCACACCCATTCACTCCCCATTACCCATCACCCCCACCCTTTCCCCATCCCCCCCCCACCCATTCACTCCCCCAATTACCCATCACCCCCCACACCCATTTCCCATCACCCCCCCCCCATTCACTCACCCCCCCCCCTTTTAACCCCACCTTTACCCATCACCACACACCCATTCATCACCCTTTAAAATCCCCAAACCCCCCCCACCCTTCCCACTCACCCTTTCCCCTTTTTAACCACACACCCATTACCCATCACCCCCCACCATTAACTCACCCTTTACCCATCACCACACACCCATTCACCCCACCCATTACCCACACCCCCACCTCCCCCCTCACCCATCCCCCATCACCCCCCCCCCATTAAATCCCCCCAAAACCCCCCTTTCCCCATCACCCCACCCATATTTTACCATTCCCCTTTCACCCAAACATCAAGGCTTCCTAAATTCAAATGATCTGAAACTCGGGGAAATGCCAGTGGCGTTTGGCATTTTTTAACTCAAAGGTTGGGCTCTGTGTTTTTTGGGTCCGCGACTAATATTTTTTCATAAATTAATTTCGCGATAAAAATTGAGGGCCCCCATCTGGGAAAACCAAAAAAATTAAATTTTCTGTTTTTCTACTAATTATAGGATGAAAATGCCCTTTCGATGGAACGTTTTATAATTTGCAATTTTGTGCAAATTACTCGCCTCGAGTAGCAAAGCTTTAAAATTTTTTTTTACCCCGGGATATTTTGGGGATGTAAAATTTGGGGGGATGTTCCATGTTTTTTAAGACAGTACTGCGGGGTCTGGGAAAAAAGCTTGTCAAAATTTCCCAAAAAGCAATGCCTTTGGGGGAAAAGAAGAAAAAAGAATGCCGGGAAATGGGTTTTGCGCGGGCAATGTTTGGTTATAATTTTTTTTTTTGGGGGCGACACGCCGCGGCGGGGAGTGGTGGGGGGGAGATTGTGGCGGGGAGATTGAATCAAAAAAATGCTAAATCACGCGTCGACCCCATTGCACCCTTTCCCGGCTTTTCTTTTTCTGAAATTTATAAACAATAAAACAGGGAAAAAAAATGACTGCCTAGGTATTTGAAACTTCTAAAAAATACGGTTTTTGACTAAAAAAATATCATTGAGTAACATTTACCCCCCTCCTTTAACTAAACCCCACTTGGTTATTTGGGTTTTAAAACAATGTTTTTCAGAATTTAGGCTTCTAACAATATAAATAAGAAGAAAACGTTCTTTAAAATTATAAAATGTTGTGTTTTAAGTGGGAGGAATAAGCCCATATTATTCTTTCAAGTGCCAATTTTAAACCCAAATTTTGAGTTAAAAAATGCCAGCGGGCCCCCTGGCATTTCGGAGTTGCAGTTCTTTTCTAAATTTTCGCAACCCCCTTTTGTTTTTACAATTCTCGCAATAGGCTGCTTTTAAAAAAAAAAAAAAAAAAAAAATGCCGGATCATTCATAAGTGGGCTTATGGGGCCTTCCCCTGGGGGAACCCCGATTAAAAAATGTGGCAAATGAGGTTTTTGCGCCAATGGGGGCGGAAACCCATACCACAAAAAAACACCCCACACACACACACACCCCAAAACACAGACCACTTTTTTTTATATTAATAGGAAAAATAATAATATATATTTATATATTATATATTTTAAATTTAATTAAAATAGAATATATAAATTTATAATATAAAATATAATATTATATATAAATTTCAAAAAAATATAAATATATAATAAAATATATATTATAAAAATATATTAAAATATAACCTATATATATATATATTTACATAAATATATATAAAATTTTATATACATAATATAATATATTAAAAATAGAATAATATATATAATATATACATATATAATATATACCCTAATATAATTTCATATATATATATACAATATATATTTTTTAAATATATATACAAATTTTATATACAATATAAAAAATAATATATTACATATTTTAATATAAAAATATATAAATACATATATATAAATATATATAATATTATATATAATATTATATAAAATATTAAAATATTATATATATATATATATATAAATACAATTATATATAATATAATTATTAATAATAAAGATAAATAATATTAATTTTAAAAGAAAAATGGTTTAAAAAGAAATAAAAAATATTTAAAAAAAAATAAATTTAAAAAAAATTTTAAATATATATAAAATAAAAATAAAAAAATAAAATAAAAAAAAATAAATAATAAATAAAAATAAAATAAATATAAAAATATATAAAAAAAAAAAAAAAAATTTTAAAAAATAATTTTAAAAATAAATATTTTTAAAATATATATATAATATTATATAAAAAATTTTAAATTAATATAATATATATAAAATATAAATATATATAAATAATAATATATATATTTTAAAAATATATAAAATAAAAAATATATTATATATAAATAATTATTATAGAAAAATATAAAATATAATATTAATAAATTATATAAAATAAAAAATTTTTTAAAATATTAATAATACTATTATATATTAAAAATAATAATATATATTTATAAATATAAATAATATATATATAATTAAATATTAAAAAATAAATATATAAAAAATTTATAATATTATATTTTAATAAATAAAAAAATAAATTTATATATATATAAATATTAATACTATATAATTTATAATAATATATAAAAATTTAATATATAATATAAAAATATAATTTAAATAAAATTAAATAATATTTAAATAATTAAAATAATTAAAAATTTTTATATAAATATATATATATATTATATAATAAATAATATATAAATTAAAATTATAAAATAAAATTTATATACAAAAATTTAATATATATATATACATAAATATAAAATATATATATAATAATATAATAATATATATATATTATTATATTTTACAATATATATATAATATAAAAATTATTATATAATAATTATAATATATATAATAAATATAACATATAATTATATAATATATATATAAATAATAATAAAAATACTTTTATAATAATATATACTATATAAAAAAACAAAATAATAAAATAAATAAACATTATATATATACATATAAGAAATATACATAAAAATATATATAAAATATATATAATATAATATAATATAACATAAATATATATATAAAAAATATATATAAATATATAATAAAAAAAATATATAACATAATATATAAAATAAATATACATATATATATAATATATAAATATTTATACATATTTTATAAACATATATATAATAATAATATATAATATTATAAAAATATATATATATATTACATAATAAAATAATATATATAATTATATAATATATATATATTATATATATATATAAAAATATATATTATTTTATCATAAAAAATTATTAATAATAAATATATTAAAATAAATATATATATATATATATATAATAAATTTAATATATAATATATATATATATATATATTATATATATATATATATATATAATATATATATATATATATATACATAATTAAATAAAACTATATATATAAAAATTATAAATATATATTATATATTATATATACAATATTATAAATATAACATATATATAATATACATATATAATATATTATTATATATATATATACATATTATTTATATAATATATATATACATATATAATAATATACATATATAAAATAATAAAATATAATATATAAATATAATATATATGTAACTATAGTGTTTATATAATATATATAAATATATATAATATAATATGTGATATATTAATATATGATCATAGACCACTGTTACCGGGATGCGCACGGAATATCGGCCTTTTGCACATCGGCCTAAAACTTGCCTGAAGTCGGAGGGCCGCTCAGATTAAATATAAAATATAATATAATAATATAATATATATATATATATATAATTTAATATATATAATATAAATTAATTATATATATATAATATAATTATATATATTATATAATATTATATTTATAATATATATATATATCGCTCTAAACGGGTTTTATCAGTATATATGAATACTTTTAATCTTCGTAAATTTTTGTTCATAATATATAAAAATAAAAAACAGTAAAACACGCTAAAGAAAGCATTACGAGAGAAGAAAATTGCATGAACTTTAATATTCATTTCAACTCTTCGCCATTTAAAACTTTACGAGTCAACTGGTATCATGAAGGGTATCAATAGAAGCGCAATTTTATTAGCTTTCCATTGATGTATTTAATTTGTGGTCCCCTCCCCAGTTAAGGAATCCGAGGCAATGTTGTTGACATTTTTCTATTTGTTTTTAAGTGAGTGTAGGGATGTAATCAATCCATCTTTGGGGGCATACGCAATTCCCGGGGTCATCATGCGCGAGTCCCCATGCAGATTCACGGAGAGATGCCACCGAGCGCCTAACTTCTGATCTTTCTATAATTTCTGATTGGGGCAAAGCAACCTTGTTTTGTTCAATGCCTCAAAAACCCAATTTTTTCACCTATCTACTCGACAAAACCTACCAGACAACTATCCCCTCTTCTTCACTGACACTCAACTATCTCCTTCTACAATGAACATTCTAGGACTGTCCTTTACTAAAATCTGAACTGGAAATTTCACATATCATCTCTTCCTAAAATCGCTTCTAAGAAGTTAGGTGTCCTGTGGTGTCTGCGTCCATTTTTTTCTCCCTCCCAGGTGCTTGCTCTCTACAGGGGCCTTATCCGCCCATGTATGGAGTATGTCTCACATGTTTGGGGGGGATCCACTCATACAGCTCTCCTAAACAGGTTTAAGTCAAAAGTTTTTCGTCTCATTAACTCCCCTCCTCTGACTGACTGTATTCAATCTTTAAATCACCGCCGCACTGTTGCTTTTCTTGCTATCTTCTACCGTTATTTTCATGCTCACTGCTCTTCTGAACTTGCTAACTGCATGCCCATCCCGCGGCCTCGCTGCACAAGAATTTTTACTCATTCTAATCCCTATTATATCCATCTTCCTAATGCAAGAGTTAATCAGTATCTTTACTCTTTCATCCCTTTCTCTGGTAAACTCTGGAACTCTCTTCCTGTTTCAATTTTTCCATCTTTTCTATGACATAAATCTTTTCAAGAGAGGAGTGAGAACTTACGACACCTCAGAACTAAATTGGCCCACCCCTTTCTTCATTCTATTACTGTGTTTCTTATAGGGACTGGCAACTAATCGGGCTTTGTGTTACCTCTTTTTTTTGTGCCCTAGGCTAGACCTTTGTGATGTATGAGAAGAAAAAAAAAGCTCCCTTCCCATACCAAACAACTCTCCACAGGAAATATGAACTTGCCCCAACAACGACCCTTTAGGGCGCCCCCTTGGCCTCCTCCACGCCGTATTGTCTCTTACATTATACAACCCGGTGGGCGGTTTCAGGGCAGCTTGCCACATGCCCATATAGCCGAAGTTGGCGATGACGGACTATGCAGGTAATAAGTCTCGATTCAGTCTCACGGTCCAAGCGCTGACTTGACACGTAATCATCTTAGTAATACCCCATGATTCTGCGAAAATACTTACATGTATTACCATAGGCATCGATTTGCCTCTTCAAGTCGCTATGTAGTGTCCAATGTCTCACATCCATAGAGTAAAACAGGGATCACAAGCGACTTGAAGTTCCGGATCTTTGTCCTTCTGCACAGGTACCGACAACGCCAAATCTCGTGCTGAGCGAGTCCATAACACCGTGGGCTATGCCAATCTACCGTAAGACTTTTTGACGGGACCTGCCGTCATTCTGGACTGCGCTACCAAGGTATGTAACACTTTCTAATATCTCAATATCCTCGCCGATCATACTTTACTGTTTCATCTAGAAAGCCTTCAGACACCTGGACCTTGGTCTTGAGCCAGGAGCCCTCAAGTCCCAAATGCTTTGTCTCCTCGTGCAGCACATCGAGAGCTATCACCAGGACCTCCAGTGACTCAGCAAAGAATACTGCATTATCGGCAGTGATCAAAACAAGATCAGTGATCTTGGTATTGTTGAGGGATGCTCCACAATCACTTTGATCTGCAACTTTGCCCAATACCCAGTCCATACAAGTGTTGAAAAGGGATGGGGCAAGAACGCACCCTTGCCTCACTCCTGTATTCACAAGAAAAAAGCTGGATACGCTTTCCCCACACTTAACAGCACTCTCAGTCCCAGAGTACAGGCCAGTCATCAGACCAATAGTCCTTGCAGGAGTCCCGCGAGGTCGCAGAATATCTCAGAGTTACTCACGATGCACTGAGTCAAACGCCTTCTTGAGATCAACATAGCAAGCATACCCTGTCGAAACTTACGTCGGCGTTCCACCAGGACACGAAGCGCTAGGATACGGTCCGTTATTGACTTACCTGGCGTGAACCTGACTGCTGAGGTCTCTGATGCTTCAGCAGATTACTGCGGATCCGTGTCAGCAATAGATGGTCAAGCACCTTGCCTGGGACGCTGAACAATGTAATACCGTGATATTTGTTGCAGTCCTGACGGTCCCCTTTCCCTTTCCAGATAGGGACGACCTACCCCCTTTTTCAGTCAGGAGGAATAGTACCTGAATGCTACACGGCAGTCATGACAACATGCAACCCGCGGATCATGGCCTCTCCCCCAGCTTTGAGGAGCTCCGCACTGATATTACAAACACCAGCTGCCTTTCCACCTTTCAACTTTGCTATAGCATCTCTGACTTCGTCAAGAGAGGGTGCGGTTTCGTCAATGGGAAGATCGGCATCCTTTGTCCATAATCCAGTGGTGTGAAGCTGCCAATTTAAGGTTCCACCGTGAAAAACTGCCTAAAGTATTCAACGAGTAGGAGTATAGTAAAGTAGCCCAACGAGCCATCTGTTCATCCATGCCCGACACGAGGCGCCCATCTGCTTGCTCGGATAGCACTCGCCCGAAATGGAGACTTGGACATTCGTGTGATGTGAACGTAAGTGGATGTGACCTCCTAGACATTGAGGTTATAATACCTTTTGTGCCTTGATAAGAATCAGGACATTTATTATATCGAGCTGTATAAGGCCGATACATGTTCTGTAATTGATAATTGTGGGATAGTTAGTTAGATAGCAAGTATAGCCTGGCAACCTGGTGCCGGCAGCATTACGCCTGGCAACCCCGTGTGGTAGCCGGCTAGGCAGACAGTAGAGACACGGACGCTTTGGCTAGTAAAGGCGCTCTATCGTTCCCTCTCGTTCGCACTGTAAGCTAATCTAGAATATACCTACACGAGTAACTGGTGTTTCTGTGATCCCACTGGGCTTCGACTGATCACGTTACACTCGAACAATAATAATAATCAATGACCCCACCTTGTGTTTGTTAACCCGTTTATCCATATTTATAAGTTAGCACCGCTCGGCATCTTATCCCACTGCTGCCACCAAATATGTTAGCTTCATGCAAGTCCTGACACAAAGTAACATATACTTACTTGTTGTGTAAGGGGGGGATAAGTTGCCGAGCGGTGCTAACTTATGAATATGGATAAACAGGTTAACAAACACAAGGTGGGGTCATTGGTTATTATTATCAAGTACAGAACATGTATCGGCCTTATACAACTCGATATAATAAATGTCCTGATCCTTATCAATGCACAAAAGGTATTATAACCTCAATGTCTAGGAGGTTACATCCACACACGTTCACATCACACGAATGTCTATCTTTCTCTGACGCGTCTCCACGTCTCATACCAGCGGGCGCAGGGTCAGGGGGGTGCCCGCTGTCAGTAAAACAAAGGTGTGGCCTCCGTCTCCAGGAGATGCTGCCCTCTAGTGGCATGTGGTGACGGGGCACGGGCATCATGGGCGTGACACGTCATAGCAATACTCTTAAAATAATTACATGATTAGCAGAAAAGGTGCATGCATGAAATATACATATAGTGACAAACATATGTGCCAATAATGGCAACAACGGAGCTACTCCATGGCTCGGTAGGCGGGTCGGAGGTCGTTAGCGTTCAAATAGCCCTCGACATCCTCAGCGAGATTCCTGACATACTTCTAATTGTCTCCCAGGAGAGTTCTAGTCCAGTGTGACAGAGCTCTGTACTGGTCCTGGTTCCCAACAAGTCTGGCAGTGCGACTCTCCTCGATATTCTCCAGCGTCTCCGTCGAGACAAAACGCGCCTTGACCTCTGGCGCTCCCCAATGCACTCCTTGGTAGCCTGGAGAGTTTCACGTTTGAAATCGTGAAGGTATTCCACAGTTATACAGGGTCCCCAAGGGGACCAAGCACATCGACACGATTTTAGTCTACGACTGTATGGCGGTATACTCATGGGTACATGTTAAGTGTTAAGTCCTTCAGCTTCTCAAGATGAAACACAGTATGGTTACCTTTTCATATTCTTCTGGACTCTATAAGAAGCTTAAGTGTAGCAATTACAAGTCTGTGATCAGTTGCAAAGAACTCAGCACCACGGTAAACCCTGCAGTTCTGGAGGATCCTCCAATGAGTACTAACGAGGATGTGCTTGATCTCCTTAGCTACCCCTCCGGCATTACTATACCATGTCCAGGGGTACAGCTCTGGTCTCTGATACCAAGAACATGCAATTCTCAATTTTCTGGACCTTGCAAAATTCAGTAGGAAAGAACTATTAATGTTCCTGGTACCGGAGCGATGGGGACCAACACATAACGCATAGCCATCTCTCACAGTGCCTGTAGTAGCATTGAAGTCGTGCAAGACAATTGAGTGTGACCCGAGGTGGACACTGGTCTAATACAGAGTCGAATTTGGCGTAGAACATCTCCTTCTCCTCAGTTTCACACAGCTCGGTAGGAACGTACACTGCAATAAGAGACATGAAACCCAGAGGAGGGATGTAAGGTGCATGTAATATACGTAGTGTAAGTAGTAAGAGGAGTTGTATCTAGGGCGCAGGCTGCAGCTACTCTCTTGTGTATCTGAGTCACTAAGGGATATGGACAGAGAGGACACGGGCAGTTTCAAAGACAAGTCTGCAGCACCCCCTCCATCCCCGTAAGTACGTTCCTGGATTATTAAGCCATGGTGGCAGGACTGACTGGCTACTATTCCAAGTAGTTATACTCCTCCATATAAATGAATAATTTTATTGAAGGGGTGAGTAGGTCAATGAGAGAGAGAGAGAGAGAGAGAGAGAGAGAGAGAGAGAGAGAGAGAGAGAGAGAGAGAGAGAGAGAGAGAGAGAGAGAGAGAAAATAAAAATCTTGTGGAGCGAACATTTTTCCGCCTTTCAAATCTTCAACAAATAATGGCAGATGTGGAAATTTCCTACTACGGTCTTTGCTTTCTTAAGTGATACCTAGGAGCGACCCCAACATACATGGCGCAGTGACGACTGAAGAGCCTGAAAGCCAACCAGGATTTTACGTATCTGGGGGGGCATTTTCGAACACTACTAAGACCATCTTAGGGGACTAAGACCATCTTAGCGCTAGTTGGACATTTTCGGAAGCAAATTTCGCTCCGCCTAAGACAGCGCAGCGAGTGTAAACTAAGGCAGGGTTGGGGTCGTCTTAGCCCGCAATTTTCTTCGTCACCATAACAACAATGGTTATATTATTGGTTATATGTTATATATTTTTGACTGTATATGGTATATTAGGCTGTATAATACACTATGTATAAATATATAGGTGTGGGCTATATATATACTATATATATAGGGGTGGGCTGGATGGAATAGATATGATTTGCGACAGAAACGGTTAGCAGATTAATTCTAAACATATCAAAACTCACCAGATAAAAAGTGTCGTTATTCACGATAATATCACATACTGGCTATGATGTGTGTGTGGAGGATTAAAAGGGGGAAGGAAGAGGAGGGAGAAGAAATAATAGAAGAAAAAAAAGGAGAGAGAGAGAGAGAGAGAGAGAGAGAGAGAGAGAGAGAGAGAGAGAGAGAGAGAGAGAGAGAGAGAGAGGAGAGAGAGAGGAGAAGAGAGAGAGAGAGTAGAGAGAACACTGCACTGTGACTGTAGCAGAAATACATATCTGGCAACTCAAGGAGAAGGAAGAGGAGGAGAAGACATAATAGAAGAAAAAGGAGAGAGAGAGAGAGAGAGAGAGAGAGAGAGAGAGAGAGAGAGAGAGAGAGAGAGAGAGAGAGAGAGAGAGAGACTCCCTCAGCGTGGTATACGTATTTCCCGCCAAATACAGACTTGTGTCGCGCGCGCTGATTGGTTAGGTGGCACTAAGAAGGGTTGGCCTTCTGTCCCCTTACACGAGGCTAAGATGACGCCCGAAAATGCTTCCTTAGTAATCTTCTTGGCCCGGTATAACTAAGTCGGTCTTAGGACGCTAAGAGGGTGTAGTTTAGAGCCCCTTCGAAAATGCCCACCCTGGGTATTGCAACCGGTTTCCACCACCCTCTCCGCCGCCCGCCTCAGGCCGTTACCGTGTGCAGTACCAAAGTCGTCTGTATTAGCGCATTTTCGTGACGTTCACCGCCCTGGTTCAGTCCAGTCCGGACCGGGTCAGGGTGGACTGATGGTCGTGAAAATACATCGAGACTGGCCCCGTCCCAATCGTCGTTCCTATTGGCTGGGGGATCGAGTGGGCGGTACTGAACTGAACTGTGGAGGTGGCAGGCGTCCATCTTGTCAATATCCTTTTTGTCGTCCGCCTTTTAACCTGTGCTGAAGACTTTACAACTACCACGCCTGTGATACTTTAGTCTTATGGTCGACCATCATGGTGTTTCATGTCTTATCAGCAGCACGAGAAACTCCTGGTCGCCTTCCCAGGTGACTGTAGTGCGCATGCGCCAGTTCTCCCCACACTGGTCCAACCTGGTCCTGGTCGCTGGCTCAGCCCGGCCCAGTCCGTTCCAGCCCGGTCTAAACTGCCTCGCAAAAACAGTGGCCGCCCGGGACTAGCCCAGTCCAGACCGGGCCAGAGCGGCCGCGAAAATGCGCTATATGTAAAAGCCTGCGCCTGAGATTGATGACGTCACGGACGGAGTCTGTACGAGGCCACCGAGATGACAAGTTTACCTACCTAATTATATGTTTATCAGTATAAAAGATATATTGTTATCTTCGGAAATGTTTGTTCTATAATATTATCAAATAAAAACCCGTAAAACACACTAAAGAAATGCCATTATGAGACTCTCAAGAAATATGCATGAACGCCATTTAATATTTTTCTCGAAAACATTTTACATGGAAAACATCAATAGAAGCGGAATTTAGTTAGCTTTCCATTGTTATATTTTTTTATCTGAAAAATGAATTAGCAGCATGCATAAATTAGCGTTAACTAAATACATAACATCATGAAATCGGGTAATTTCGTACCTAATATATGTTTATATTAGATGGATTATTATTAGAAATGCCATATAAAAGATATATTGTTATCTTTAGAAATGTTTGTTCTATAATATTATCAAATAAAAAACCGTAAAACAGACTAAAGAAATGCCATTATGAGACTCTCAAAAAATATGCATGAACTTTAACTCTTCGCCATTTAATATTTTGCTAAAAAACATTTTACATGGAGAATATCAATAGAAGCGGAATGTAATTAGCTTTCCATTGCTATATTTCGTTTTCTGATAAATGAATTAGAACCATACCTAAATTAGCGTTAACTAACTAAAAAGATCATGAAATCTGGTAATTTTTCCCGATTGATGATGTTATTTATTTAGTTAACGCTAATGTATGTATGGTTCTAATTCATTTATCAGAAAACAAAATATAACAATGGAAAGCTAATTAAATTCCGCTTCTATTGGTATTCTCCATGTAAAATGTTTTCGAGCAAAATATTAAATGGCGAAGAGTTTAAGTTCATGCATATTTCTTGAGTCTCATAATGGCATTTCTTTAGTGTGTTTTACGGGTTTTTATTTGATAATGTTATAGAACAAACATTTTCAAAGATAACAGTATATCTTTTATATTGATAAACATATTAGATAGGAAATTACCCGATTTCATGATGTTATGTATTTAGTTAACGCTAATTTATGCATCCTGCCAATTCATTTATCAGTAAACGAAATATATCAATGGAAAGCGAATTAAATTCCGCTTCTATTGATATTCTCCATGTAAAATGTTTTTGAGCAAAATATTAAATGGCGAAGAGTTAGCAGTGGGTGAAAGGTGGGTGCAATGAGAGCCGTACCGCCCGTATATCCTCACTCGCTGAAAGCTCGGCTCCTACTGACTTCTGGAGCAGACAGGTTTCGGACTGCCATATCGCCTGCTCCCGCTTCGAAACTCGCCCAAACCCGCCAACCGAACTTCTCTCCCAGCCACAAAAAATCACCAACTTTTTATTTTGTTGTCATTATGTGAAGGCACACAGGTTGATTCACGACACACTA
The DNA here is from genome assembly GCA_016584305.1 of Chionoecetes opilio. Classification (NCBI taxonomy): domain Eukaryota; kingdom Metazoa; phylum Arthropoda; class Malacostraca; order Decapoda; family Majidae; genus Chionoecetes; species Chionoecetes opilio. The sequence continues at coordinate 150,073 of JACEEZ010018565.1, forward strand.
TACACTAGCGTTCTATCAAGAAAATTTAACATGACAACACGTCTGATATTATTTATACATTACACCACGTTAATTAGTCATAATATCTCTCTCTCTCTCTCTCTCTCTCTCTCTCTCTCTCTCTCTCTCTCTCTCTCTCTCTCTCTCTCTCTCTCTCTCTCTCTCTCTCTCTCTCTCTCTCTCTCTCTCTCCCACACACACATATATACAAACACGCACGCGCACACACACTTTTGAATAAGTTATTTGACTTACCTCAAAATGCAGCTTGAATTCATCATACTGCCCAAGGATCCTGCTCACACACTGTGCAATCGCAAGCCATCGCCTACCGGACAGCTGTAAAATTTTTAGAGGTTGTTCTCCGACATTGATGGTGCTGTAGAGACTTGCTTATTTCTGCTGGCGAAGTGGGCTGTGAGAAAAGTATCTGTAAGTCTCAGATACCATAAACTCGAGGTGATCAGGCAGTTTTTTCATGGCGTAAGATGAACACAATTGCAGTGAATGGCATATGCATTTGATATGGGTGACATGGGGGTTAATTTCTTGGAACCTTGTGATGACTGAGCTTCTTTGTCCAGCCATGGTGTTGCACCCGTCTGTTGCCAGACCCATGCATTTCTTCGGCTCTAGATTAGCCTCCTTTAAAAGATCAAGTATGGCATCAGTTATGCCTTGAGCAGTGGACTTTTCTAGTTCCACCAGTCCCAAGATTGACGTAACTATTCTTTTCTTATTGAAGCTTGGGTAACGTATAACGACACAGAGTTTCTTTTTGCTTGTTACGTCAGTCAATACGTCAATAATCAATTAATATTCATTGTCACTTACATCGTTCAGGAGGTCTTTAAGCATGCAAGGCCCAAGCACGTTATTTATCAGAGCCGTACACTTTGTCCTGTGAATGCTGATATCTTTTCCTGAAATTTGTTTCACAATCTCACCCAAGTGATCAATTGTTTTAATACTGGAGTGACAGGCAATGTGCGCAGATAATCTTAGTTCAACCATCTTGACACTAGCTGTTGTCCACTTTCACTCCCACTATGCCTGTATCGAGAAGGGTTCTTGTGGCGGAAAAGGGAAGGGCATTTTTCTTGTGTTTTTGAGTTATGCTATGTCCTTTCAGATCTGCACGGTAAGCTCTCAGCACAGTTTTGCAAAACTTGCACGATGCTTTTGTGTCATCACTTGGGACGTACACTGGTGATCTATTCCCGTAAATTATCTTCTTTCTCCCAATCTTTGCTGTATTTTCTGTCATATTTTGCCCATCTACCCATCTCTTCTTTATCGAGCTTCCGCCTTCCAATGAACAACTTTCCTTCACGGCAAAAAATTCCGAACTGAAAGTCTGAAACTGATTGTTGGTTTGAGTGCCCCATCCCTGTTAATCTGTCTTTAGTAGGAGCGAAGGGTGAATTAAGGGAGTGGGGGGAAAATTAAGAGGAGCAGTCAAGGAAACGAGGCATGACTCATGTTTTGGGGAAGGCCTGTCCCATATACGTCTAATAAGACGATCCACCACTCATGCGCTAAAACAAGGCTAAGGGAATCCCTTGGCCATGCGCTAATCCTTATCAGCTGCCATCGGTCCTCAGCCTCTCGCCGTTTTATTTTTTCTAGAATTTTAACGTCAAACAAACGTTTTGTTTGTGCCAACTAAATAATATGAACGTTAATAAAGTATATATCCTTACAGAAATTATCATGAAAAACAGCCAAAAAAACAGCCATTTTTTTTTTAAACCAGCCAAAAAATCCGCTAAGTCGCCAAAACGAAAAATTTCTCGCCGGAAAGTATAAAACCGCGCCCAATTTGGCGTGAAATCCGCCAATCTGGCAACTCTGCGGCCAACCCCTCGGTCTCTGTACCCTTTGAGGTCGTCACAATCCAGTGGGCGGAGCACGGCTTTGAAGTGGACTAACCCTCTCTAGAAAAAATCTCTAGAAAAAATCCTGGCCGCTAGATCGTGACGTCAGTGCAAGGAACCTATATATACGATAAACGTACACGCGTTCTCTACGGGTTCATAGTATATCATGTCCTCTACATCTTATTTGCTGTTTGTAGGGGATGTACCATAAAAGGAAATTGTCAGAGCAGAGCATTTTAAGTGAAAAAGCCGGATCGCTTTAATTAAACACGTTACCGTGTACGGTGGATTCGGTGGATGTGGATGTGTGTGGATTCGTGTTCGGTGGATATTGTTCATTCAACAAAAATTGATGTAAAGGGCCTATTTTATCCCTATGTTTGACAAATTTTTACTGTAAATCTCGTCATGTGGTTGTTGTTGTTGTTTAGGGCTGTGATGATGTTATCGGAGGACGAATGCGAATGCTTTGTTGATAAACAAGTCTTTGTTAGTAAACTTTCGCCTCTGCGCATAAGCAGTTCGCGCCCCCCTTTTGTTGGTAAACAAAGCCGGACTGCACCGAATACACAGACTGCTGGGAACGCGACTCCGATACCCGTACGATACAACCAGGAACAACTGACTGCAGCAGCAGCTTGCTGCAAACATTCACTTAGCATGTAACAAAATGTTTTCCTTACAAAACTACGTGGATTGCACTCTATTCTCTCACGTGAATAAAATTGAGAACAAAAATAGATACATAATGAAAAACAATTGGTTAGAAATATTGTGAATAAAGCTATCTTCGATCTTCAGTATCATTTTTCAGTTATTATAATGGACAATTTTAACAATAGAAAATCTAAATCCGAAAAATCTAGATTTAACCAATTTTGGAAGTAAAATCTGAAAATCTGAAAGTAGACCTTAAATATGTAGATCCACAGATTAATCTGTACATCTGGGCGTGTACCCAGCAACGGAGGTGGTATCTCCAGCAACGACGTGCTCTCCCACTACCTAGATACTACCTGTTCCTTACTACTGTCCCTTACTCAGATTGGGGAGGCGGTAGCGGAGTGGTTAGCGTCTCTGACTGGCGTTCTCGGTGACCCGAGTTCGATCCTCGAAGAAACCCAAAACCTTTCTGCACCGTCGAGTGGCTTAAGAACACCCACATGCCCTGCCCATTAACTCTACCTTCGATTGCGAGTGCATCGGAGGACACAGGGGGGCGGCATGAGCCTCTAATCACAGGCGTCACTATAAGAATCCTGCCTGCGCCACCACGGGTGAGGACCAACTATCATCACAGCCCTCAAGTGAACCTCCAGAGCCTACCATCCGAGCTCTGGGTCACCACTGCCTACAGGCGCTATAGGCACAAATATATATATACAAAAAATAAAAAACGTACCCAGCAAGCCTCCCTCGGTAGGTAGTAAACGGGTAGGAAGGCCCTGACTGGCTAAGGGGTCATCCGTCACCAGCCAATGACAAACTGTTTTTAAAACTTCTCGACCAATCACAAGCCAGCGAGACATATTTCCGGGCAAGAATGGCATGCCAGACTGCCTTCTCCCCGCCTTCTCTCTGTCGAGTCTGCCCCGTCATCTCAAACTAATGGGGAGTTTTCAAAGCTAAGCCGCCAGATGTCTCTCGCGCATCTCACATCCTCTGCCCTTTGAGCGTGAATGATCTATCATTTACCGTAAATTCCCTGTACTTTTTCGGGACATATCAAAATTACCCTTCAATACAACAACTGAAACAGTTTTAATAAAAAATGTAGTTTATCATTTTATTTGTCTGCAGTGGATGAAAATATTGGCCAAAGAATTGAATGTTTGAAAACTCAATCTTTAAAAATCGTCTTTTCATGAAAACACGCAAGTTCAAGCAGAATGAGGCTTCAGGAAATATCTACCTGTAGGTAAGCATTCACTGAGTACCTGTTTTAGGTGTATATGTCTCTCTTACGACGAAAATATAACCAAAACACAGTGTGGCGTTCAGCATCTCCACAGAAACCATCCCGCCGGCAGGATCTGCTATAGCTCACTTTCCTGTTGTCATCACACACTCAGCACCGCCGCTTCCTTATACCTCATGGCTCACATCCCTGATACTCCTAACCCCTCAACCCCAGAGGCTGTCATCCTAACTATACTATCATCACCCGCTGTTCTCTTCACACTGTCTGTCCTCTACTGGAATATTCGCGACATACCGGAGACTCGTCTCCTTATTTCGTGTTCTGAGCTTCAAGTTATGCTGCCTCCGAAAACACTTTCTTATTTACTCCCATATCCTGATTTCAAATTACGATTTTGTTTCCTCTTATTGCCTTGTTTGTCCTTCAGAAAACAACCCATATGTTTCTCTAAACGTAAATTCTCACTCTACCGAACTCATTGTCTTTAAATTAAGACTCCCTGTTTCGCACTTACTGATTTAGTCTTCTTCCTCTAACAGATAAACCTGTTGACATGGGATAAACCAGAGGACTATAGGGTATTCAGAGGGAATTAAGGGTTGATTGATTGATTCAGAGAGAAGGGGATTGAGGTGGAGGCGGAGCTATTTAGTAAACAAACATTTCTACTGTCTTGCATACAGGACTGTCATTGAGTTGCCAAGCACTTTAAATTATTTCTTGGTTAAATGTTCGTCGTAAGAGAGACATATACACATAAAACAGATACTCAGTGAATGCTTACCTACAAGTAGATATTTCCTGAAGCCTCATTCTGCTTGAACTTGCGTGTTTTCATGAAAAGACGATTTTTAAAGATTGAGTTTTCAAATATTCAATTCTTTGGCCAATATTTTCATCCACTGCAGACAAATAAAATGATAAACTACATTTTTTATTAAGAACTGTTTCAGTTGTTGTATTGAAGGGTAATGGACCCTACCCATAACTACGTCACGGTTTGTTTACATCGGTGCATTGTGGGGATAAGGCGGGGTCGCCGCGGGTGGACCTACGAAGGGAAAAGTACGGCGATGGAAGAATTTCGAGTTATTTTGCACGAAATTGATATTCCAGGTGCTATATTACTGTGCTCTGTTCTCGCTGACAACACTATAAAGAAGACCTGAGGTAATAGCTGATGTGCAGAGGCTTCTAAACCAAGAAAACAGAGTCATAACAGAGCCTCGTCAAATGGGAAGCAACTGGTAGGTACGTAATGTGTCCCTACCACTTGCTTACTTCTTAATGAGACTCTGCTGTGACTGTTTTCCTGGTTTAGAAGCCTTTGCACATCAACCATCACCTCAGGTCTTCTCTATGTTGTCAGCGAGCACGGAAATATAGCACATGGAATATCAATTTCGCCCAAAACAACTCGAAAATTTTTCATCGTCGTAGTCTTCTCTTTGTAGGTTGTACATATTCATGGTTATGATAGTATTAAAATACCTTATTAATTGAGTTCCTTTTGTTGTCTTTCCTCATAATAAGTAGTGGTACATCATGGTTTAAGTGTTACTTGACGAGCCAATGAATACTCTTGGTTACCGGTCATTTCGCCCACATTTAAGAGTCAATTCGCCCACATGTAAGAGTCAATTCGCCCACTCTAAAGTCAATTCGCCCACACGATCCATGTCATGGAGTCATGTAACTATATCTTCCTCTGGCAGAAATGGAATGAACCACCAGTAACCTTGGGCGAAATGACGGTAAATTTCTAGTGTTTGCCCATACTCTCCCACTTCCCCCAAACAGGTTTGGGGACCGGTGGGAATGCGGGGTTTTCGGTTGGGGAACAAATTATGCGTCAGAAACACGTAATTAAAGAGTTGTGTAGGGGGGGGTAAAATTCTCTAGATCTAGGGTAATTTCCTTATATCTAGAGAAAATTGCCTAACCAAAATAAACCTAACCTAACCAAAATTAACCTACCCTAGCAGGGGGCTTGACCCACCGATAACCTAACCTAACCAAATCTAACCTAACCTAACCAAATCTAACCTAACCTAACCAAATCTAACCTAATCAAATCTAATCTTAACCTAACCTAACCTAACCATATCTAACCTAAACTACCCAAATCCAACCTACCCTAACCTAACCTAAACAAAACTAACCTAGCTAACCTCCTAGCGGGGGTTGGGGGGGTTCTCGACACACTAAACAAATATAACCTAGCCTCCTAGCTCCTAGACTCCATAGTGTGGGCGAAATGACTCCATGGTGTGGCGAAATGGCATGTGGGCGAAATGACCGGATACCATACTCTTGAGTCTATACCAACATCACCAACCTTTGCTGTGATTTATCTTATTACTCCATCCGTAAACAAGTTGCATAACCACGGTGACATTACCCATCGTGTGGGCGAATTGACTTAAGAGTGGGCGAATTGACTCTTACATGTGGGCGAAATGTCTTGTGGGCGAATTGACGTGTGGGCGAAATGACCGGTAACCAATAGTATTCATTGGCTCGTCAAGTAACACTTAAACCATGATGTACCACTACTTATTATGAGGAAAGACAACAAAAGGAACTCAATTAATAAGGTATTTTAATACTATCATAACCATGAATATGTACAACCTACAAAGAGAAGACTACGACGATGAAATTTTTAGAGATGTTTTGGTCGAAATTGATATTCCAGGTGCTGTATTTCCGTGCTCGCTGACAACATAGAGAAGACCTGAGGTGATGGTTGATGTGCAAAGGCTTCTAAGCCAGGAAAACAGTCACAGCAGAGTCTCATTAAGAAGTAAGCAAGTGATAGGGACACATTACGTACCTACCAGTTGCTTACCTTTTGACGAGGCTGTTATGACTCTGTTTTCTTGGTTTAGAAGCCTCTGCACATCAGCCATTACCTCAGGTCTTCTCTATAGTGTTCTCAGGGAGAACAGAGCACAGTAATATAGCACCTGGAATATCAATTTCGCGCAAAATAACTCGAAATTCTTCCATCGCCGTAGTTTTCCCTTCGTAGGTCCACCCGCGGCGACCCCGCCTTATCCCCACAATGCACCGATGTAAACAAACCGTGACGTAGTCATGTCTGGGGCCCATTCTGATATGTCCCGAAAAAGTACAGGGAATTTACGGTAAATGATAGATCATTCACGCTCAAAGGGCAGAGGATGTGAGAGCGCGAGAAACAGGCTTGAGCGTGAGCTTATTAGAAAACTCCCCATTCTCGTTTTATTTTGGAATGTTTTTTTTTTATTTTTTTTTTTTTAACATTTGTACCTATAGCGCCTGTAGGCAGTGGTGACCCAGGGCTCGGATGGTAGGCTCTGGAGGTTCACTTGAGGGTTCTGATGGTTGGTCCTCGCCCGTTGGTGGCGCAGGCAGGATTCTTATAGTGACGCCTGTGAGGCTCATGCCGCCCCCCTGTGTCCTCCGATGCACTCGCAGTCGAAGGTAGAGTTGATAGGCAGGGCATGTGGGTGTTCTTAGGCCACTCGATGGTGCAGAAAAGTTTTGGGTTTCTTCGGGGATCGAACTCGGGTCACCAAGAACGCCAGTCGGAGACTCTAACCGCTCCGCTACCACCTCCCCAGGTTGCATGCTTTTTAAGGAGTTTTAATGTATCAGATAGTAAGATATATAAGGAAGGAGCCTGTGTTGCTAGTGGTTTAGTGGTAGAAGGTGTGTATGTGGGTTAAAATAGTGAATATTTGTGTTATGGGGTGGCCCCGCGACAAGAATGTTTCAGTCACTCACTGCCTCGCCAGTCACCTCATCATAACATCTTTAAACCACCCTTATTTAAGGTGACACACGGTGCTACATTGATTTAGATAATGACACGTGTATATAAGATCTCACCATAATCACTAAGTTGTATAATAACGAGTAATAAGACGTTTATCCCTGCACAACCTACCGTGGCGGAGGAGCGGGCGGCCTGTTCCGCCCGCCGCCTCTGTCAAAACCCGCCGTCATCCGCCTCACCTGTGCCTTCCTGAAGAAGACAGGTCAGCTCCCACGCCTGTGATAGCACCATAGGATTTCACCAGTGATCATAGGATTCCTCAAAGGGTCTTCGCTCTCCTACTAAATAAGAACCAAGGTGATCTCCGCTGGCGGAGTAGCGGGCGGCGGCCGATTTCCTGCCCCGCCTCTCTCACAACACCCCGTTATCCGCTGTACCTGTGTGCCTTCTTGAAGAAGACAGGTCAGCTCCCACGCCTGTGATAGCACCATAGGATATCACCGGGGATCATAGGATTCCTCAAGGGGTCCTCGCACCCCTACTAAATATTACCAGAGATCTCCCTTGGTGTTGATATCCACCTTACAGGCTTCATGATGCTGCTGCTGCTGCCGCGGCCGCGCTGCCAGACGTGGATGAGACCTTTGCTTGTATTTCATCTCTTATATATGAATAATAGCCATTCAAATACGATTAGATGTCTACAGTCACCTAGAAAAATGATATTTCATAGCATACCAAGCAGTAATAAGCGAGCCTGGAGACTTCCTACCTCTCCTAATATCAGTCTCGAGCAGCCGTTAGCTAGCGTGCACGTTTACCACCAAATCTACGACCTAGCCGGCACTGTGGGTTCGAGTTACCACCGAAGTCGGACTTCCACCAAAAAAAAGGTGGTAAGTGCTTCGTGGGTTCCCGCCCTGGCAACTATGTACAGTCGGGCTGTGTCAGCTTGTTGTTGCCACGGCCACCCACCCAGTAATCCGCCTCGCTGCTAGGCAGCCGCACCAAACCCAGCACTTCCCCCTTCTCCCCGGGGACTACCACTGAGCATACAGCCATACCGAGGCCACCGTGAGACAAGGCCTGATGAATCGCCCGTGACGTCACACCATCTAGTTATCACCGCTCCGCTCCCCGTACAAGTTTACCTACTTAATATAATGTTTATGTGTATAAAAGATATACTGTTATCTTCGGAAAGGTTTGTTCTATGATATTATCAAATAAAAAACCGTAAAACACAGAAAAGAAATGCCATTATGAGACTTTCAAGAAATATGCATTAATTTAAACTCTTCGCCATTTCATATTTTGCGAGAAAACCTTTTAAATGGAGAATATCAATATAAGCGGAATGTAATTAGCTTTCCATTGATATATTTCGTTTAATGATAAATGAATTAGCAACATGCATAAATTAGCGTTAACTAAATATAAGAAATCATGAAATCGGGTAATTTCCTACCTAATATATGTTTATCAGCATAGAATATATACTGTTATCTTCGGAAATGTTTGTTCTATAAAATGAGACTTTCAAGAAATATGCATGAACTTAAACTCCTCGCCATTTAATATTTTGCGAAAAAACTTTTTACATGGAGAATATCAATAGAAGCGGAATTTCATTAGCTTTCCATTGCTATATTTTGTTTTCTGATAAATGAATTAGAACCATGCATAAATTAGCGTTAACTAAATAAATATCCTCATCAATCGGGATAAATTACCCGAGTTCATGATGTTATTTATTTAGTTAACGATAAAATATGCATGGTTCTAATTCATTTATCAGAAACGGAAATATATCAATGGAAAGCTAATTACATTCCGCTTCTATTGATATTCTCCATGTAAAAAGTTTCTTCGCAAAATATCAAATAGCGAAGAGTTTAAATTCATGCATATTTCTTGAAATTCTCATAATGACATTTCTTTAGTGTGTTTTACGGTTTTTTATTTGACAATATTATAGAACAAACATTTCCGTAGATAACAGAATACATTTTATACTGAGAAACATATATTAGGTAGGAAATTACCCGATTTCATGATTTCTTATATTTAGTTAACGCTAATTCCAATGATCTGAAACTCGAGAAATGCCAGTGGTCGCTGGCAGTTTTAAATCAAAGGTTGGTCTACTGTGTTTTGGCTCCGCGACTAATATTTTTCATAAATTAATTTCGCGATAAACATTGATGCACCGCATCTGAATACCAAAAAATATAGTTCTTCTGTTGTTCTACTAATTATATGGATGACATGCATTACGATGGAACGTTCTATAATAGCAATTTAATGCAAATTACTCGCCTCGAGTAGCAAAGCTTAATATATTTTTTACATGTATATTGTGGCATGTAAAATTTGGGCGATGTTCACACTGTTTTCTAAGACAGTACTGCTGCGTCTGGCAAACGCTTGTCAAAATACAAGAAGCAATGCCTTGGAAAAACGAAGAATAAAGAATGCCAAAATCGGCTTGTTGCTGCGACAATGTAGGATATAATTGTGGAGGCGACACGCCGCGGCGGGGAGTGGTGGGCGGGGAGATTGTGGCGGGGAGATTGAATCAAAACATTGCCACTTCACGCGTCGACTCATTGCACTTCCAGGCTTTCTATCTGATTGATACACAATAATAACAGGAAAATATGACGGCCTAGGTATAGATAACTTCTAAACATACGTTATTGACTATATAATATCATAGAGTAGCATTTACCTCGCCTCCTCAACTATAACCTACTTGGTTATTTGGTTATATACAATGTTTTACAGAATCAGGCTTCTATACAATATACATATAGAAGAAAATCGTTCTTAATATTATACTTTTGTGTTTTAAGTGCAGTGGAATAAGCCCATATTTTGTTTTCCAGTAGACCAACTTATTATCAAAAAAGTGAGTTAAAACTGCCAGCGACCCCTGGCATTTTGGGTTCCAGTTCTCTCGAATTCGCCCACATATAAGAGTCAATTCGCCCACTCTAAAGTCAATTCGCCCACACGATCCATGTCATGGAGTCATGTAACTATATCTTCCTCTGGCAGAAATGGAATGAACCACCAGTAACCTTGGGGGAAATGACGGTAAATTTCTAGTGTTTGCCCATACTCTCCCACTTCCCCCAAACAAGTTTGGGGACCTGTGGGAATGCGGGGTTTTCGGGTGGGGAACAAATTATGCGTCGGAAACACGTAATTAAAGAGTTGTGTAGGGGGGGTAAAATTTCCTAGATCTAGGGTAATTTCCTTATATCTAGAGAAAATTGCCTAACCAAAATAAACCTAACCTAACCAAAATTAACCTACCATAGCAGGGGGCTTGACCCACCGATAACCTAACCTAACCAAATCTAACCTAACCTAACCAAATTAACCTATCCTAACCCAACCAAATCTAATCTAACCTAACCTAACCAAATTTAATAGGTTAGATAGGTTAGATTTGGTTAGGTTAGGTTAGCTTAGGTTAGATTTGGTTAGGTTAGGTTATCGGTGGGTCAAGCCCCCTGCTATGGTAGGTTAATTTTGGTTAGGTTAGGTTTATTTTGGTTAGGCAATTTTACCATGCAGGTACCATGAGGCAAGGATGGGTAATGTCACCGTGGTTATGCAACTTGTTTATGGATGGAGTAATAAGATAAATCAAAGCAAAGGTTGGTGATGTTGGTATAGACTCAAAAGAGTATTCATTGGCTCGTCAAGTAACACTTAAACCATGATGTAGCACTACTTATTATGAGGAAAGACAACAAAAAAGGAACTCAATTAATAAGGTATTTTAATACTATCATAACCATGAATATGTACAGCTTACAAAGAGAAGACTACGACGATGAAAAAAATTAGAGTTGTTTTGGGCGAAATTGATATTCCAGGTGCTATATTTCCATGCTCGCTGACAACATAGAGAAGACCTGAGGTGATGGTTGATGTGCAAAGGCTTCTAAACCAGGAAAAAGTCACAGCAGAGTCTCATTGAGAAGTAAGCAAGTGGTAGGGACACATTACGTACCTACCAGTTGCTTACCTTTTGACGAGGCTCTGTTATGACTCTGTTTTCTTGGTTTAGAAGCCTCTGCACATCAGTCATTACCTCAGGTCTTCTCTATAGTGTTGTCAGCGAGAACAGAGCACAGTAATATAGCACCTGGAATATCAATTTCGCGCAAAATAACTTGAAATTCTTCCATCGCCGTAGTTTAACACATTAAATAAAGGTCATTCTGAGACTCTGAAGAAATATGATGAACTTAACATTCACTTAAAACTCGTCGTCATGTATAACTTTGTGGGACAGCTTATAAGATGGCAGATATCAATAGAAGCAGAATTAAATTAGCTTTCCATTGATAGATTTAGTTTTCTGATACATACAGTAGAACCATGCATAAAATAGCGTTAACTACATAAATTACCGTGGCGGCCCCGCTCTCTCTCATTCTCTCTCTCTCTCTCTCTCTCTCTCACTATCTCACTCTCCGTGAGAGAGAAAGAGAGAGAGAGAAGAGAGAAAGAGAGAGACAGAGAGAGAGAGAGAGGAGAGAGATATTAGTGCAAGAGAGATATGCGTGGTTCAGGGTTGGGTTCTGGGTTCAGGGTTGGGTTCGCGTGTCACAAATGGAACGCAAAAACCCCGTTTTTTGTTTACAAACATCAGCTGGCGAGGCAATTTAAGAGAGAGAGAGAGAGAGAGATGAGAGAGAGAGAGAGAGAGAGAGAAGAGAGAGAGAGAGAGAGAGAGAGAGAGAGAGAGAGAGAGAGAGAGAGTAGAGAGAGAGATAACAAGAGAGAGAGATAACGAGAGAGAGATAACGAGAGAGAGAGAGAGATACCGAGAGAGATAACAAGAGAGAGAGAGAGAGAGAGAGAGAGAGAGAGAGAGAGGAAGAGAGAGACGAGAGAGAGAGAGAGAGAGAGAGAGAGAGAGATAACGAGAGAGAGAGAGATAACAAGAGATAACGAGAGAGAGATAACGAGAGAGAGATAACGAGAGGAGAGATAACGAGAGAGAGAGAGATAACGAGAGAGAGATAACGAGAGAGAGAGATAACGAGAGAGGAGAGAGATAGATAACGAGAGAGAGATAACGAGAGAGAGAGGAGAGAGAGAGAGAGAGAGAGAGAGAGAGAGAGAGTAGAGAGAGAGAGAGAGAGAGAAGAGATAGAGAGAGGAGATGAGAGAAAGAGAGAGAGTACGAGAGAGAGAGATAACGAGAGAGAGATAACGAGAGAGAGAGATAACGAGAGAGAGATAACGAGAGAGAGAGATAACAAGAGAGAGAGAGAGGTAGCGAGAGAGATAACGAGAGATAACGAGAGAGATAACGAGAGAGAAGAGAGAGAGTACGGAGAGAAGATAACGAGAGAGAGATAACGAGAGAGAGAGATAACGAGAGAGAGATAGCGAGAGAGATAACTAGAGATAATACGTAACGAGAGAGAGTCAAGGAAACTAACCCAAAAGGACCTTTCTGAGCATAAAGGTGTTTCTGCACGTACTGGTCGACCCATTTCTTCACCTTCGCAATCTGCAATCCGCTCACACTCACATGATTTAGATCACCCTTTTTCTATGAATGACTTTAGTATCCTATCCAAGGCACACTACCCTAGTGACACTAAATTATTAGAATCCATACACATCAAGCATCTGTCCCCTGATCTTAATAACCAAGTCACTTCACACCAACTACATATACTCAAATGACTATCACTGTTTCGATTGCCCGACTCTCGGTTCGATCGCTCCACACAAGCTGAAATGTTACCCACGAAACTATTGTTCATTCAGTCCTCTACCAACTCAGACAGCATACACACCAAGGTCCGTTAAGTACAAATTATATTTTATTTATTAGTTAGTAATTTTAGATAATATAGGAATACTTTATTGTTTCTTAAGAAATAATTTTTTAGATGTTCGCTTTTTAGCATTGTAATATATTAAATTTTTAACTATTTTTAGCCTGATGATGCCAAAGTGCCATTGGCGAAACGTTGCGCATAAACAACCCCAAGTATGACGAGTGTCTTTGTCACCCTGAAATATCAAGATATATATATATATATTATATATATATATATTAGAAAAGGTATTTTGGTAACTCACTCTCTCTCTCTCTCATATCTCTCTCTCACTCATATCCCTCTTACACTCATATCTCTCTCTCTCTTTTACGGAGGGAGAGAGAGGAAAAGAGAGAGAGAGAGAGAGAATGAGAGAGAGCGGGGCCGCCACGGTAATTTATGTAGTTAACGCTACTTTATGCATGGTTCTACTGTATGTATCAGAAAACTAAATCTATCAATGGAAAGCTAATTTAATTCTGCTTCTATTGATATCTGCCATCTTATAAGCTATCCCACAAAGTTATACATGACGACGAGTTTTAAGTGAATGTTAAGTTCGTCATATTTCTTCAGAGTTTCAGAATAGCCTTTATTTAATGTGTTTTACTGTGTTTTATGTGATAATCTTATAGAACAAGCATTTCCGAAGATAACAGGCTATCCTTTATACATGTATAACATGATATACTGCGGGGTCATGCCTTGAGAACTTCCCCGGGTCTTGGGTGAACGAAGAGGCCTTGGCACCAAGATGGCGCCCACAAATCGAGTTGTCGCTACTCTATATATTAAGGTACTCTAGTTATGGGCCCCAGACATAACTACGTCACGGTTTGTTTACATCGGTGCATCGTGGGGATAAGGCGGGGTCGCCGCGGATGGACCTACGAAGGGAAAACTACGGCGATGGAAGAATTTCAAGTTATTTTGCGCGAAATTGATATTCCAGGTGCTATATTACTGTGCTCTGTTCTCGCTGACAACACTATAGAGAAGACCTGAGGTAATGACTGATGTGCAGAGGCTTCTAAACCAAGAAAACAGAGTCATAACAGAGCCTCGTCAAAAGGTAAGCAACTGGTAGGTACGTAATGTGTCCCTACCACTTGCTTACTTCTCAATGAGACTCTGCTGTGACTTTTTCCTGGTTTAGAAGCCTTTGCACATCAACCATCACCTCAGGTCTTCTCTATGTTGTCAGCGAGCATGGAAATATAGCACCTGGAATATCAATTTCGCCCAAAACAACTCTAATTTTTTTCATCGTCGTAGTCTTCTCTTTGTAAGCTGTACATATTCATGGTTATGATAGTATTAAAATACCTTATTAATTGAGTTCCTTTTTTGTTGTCTTTCCTCATAATAAGTAGTGCTACATCATGGTTTAAGTGTTACTTGACGAGCCAATGAATACTCTTTTGAGTCTATACCAACATCACCAACCTTTGCTTTGATTTATCTTATTACTCCATCCATAAACAAGTTGCATAACCACGGTGACATTACCCATCCTTGCCTCATGGTACCTGCATGGTAAAATTGCCTAACCAAAATAAACCTAACCTAACCAAAATTAACCTACCCTAGCAGGGGGCTTGACCCACCGATAACCTAACCTAACCAAATCTAACCTAACCTAACCAAATCTAACCTATCCTAACCCAACCAAATCTAATCTAACCTAACCTAACCAAATTTAATAGGTTAGATAGGTTAGATTTGGTTAGGTTAGGTTAGCTTAGGTTAGATTTGGTTAGGTTAGGTTATCGGTGGGTCAAGCCCCCTGCTATGGTAGGTTAATTTTGGTTAGGTTAGGTTTATTTTGGCTAGGCAATTTTCTCTAGATATAAGGAAATTACCCTAGATCTAGGAAATGTTACCCCCCCTACACAACTCTTTAATTACGTGTTTCCGACGCATAATTTGTTACCCACCCGAAAACCCCGCATTCCCACAGGTCCCCAAACTTGTTTGGGGGAAGTGGGAGAGTATGGGCAAACACTAGAAATTTACCGTCATTTCCCCCAAGGTTACTGGTGGTTCATTCCATTTCTGCCAGAGGAAGATATAGTTACATGACTCCATGACATGGATCGTGTGGGCGAATTGACTTTAGAGTGGGCGAATTGACTCTTATATGTGGGCGAATTCGAGAGAACTGGAACCCAAAATGCCAGGGGTCGCTGGCAGTTTTAACTCACTTTTTTGATAATAAGTTGGTCTACTGGAAAACAAAATATGGGCTTATTCCACTGCACTTAAAACACAAAAGTATAATATTAAGAACGATTTTCTTCTATATGTATATTGTATAGAAGCCTGATTCTGTAAAACATTGTATATAACCAAATAACCAAGTAGGTTATAGTTGAGGAGGCGAGGTAAATGCTACTCTATGATATTATATAGTCAATAACGTATGTTTAGAAGTTATCTATACCTAGGCCGTCATATTTTCCTGTTATTATTGTGTATCAATCAGATAGAAAGCCTGGAAGTGCAATGAGTCGACGCGTGAAGTGGCAATGTTTTGATTCAATCTCCCCGCCACAATCTCCCCGCCCACCACTCCCCGCCGCGGCGTGTCGCCTCCACAATTATATCCTACATTGTCGCAGCAACAAGCCGATTTTGGCATTCTTTATTCTTCGTTTTTCCAAGGCATTGCTTCTTGTATTTTGACAAGCGTTTGCCAGACGCAGCAGTACTGTCTTAGAAAACAGTGTGAACATCGCCCAAATTTTACATGCCACAATATACATGTAAAAAATATATTAAGCTTTGCTACTCGAGGCGAGTAATTTGCATTAAATTGCTATTATAGAACGTTCCATCGTAATGCATGTCATCCATATAATTAGTAGAACAACAGAAGAACTATATTTTTTGGTATTCAGATGCGGTGCATCAATGTTTATCGCGAAATTAATTTATGAAAAATATTAGTCGCGGAGCCAAAACACAGTAGACCAACCTTTGATTTAAAACTGCCAGCGACCACTGGCATTTCTCGAGTTTCAGATCATTGGAATTGACTTACATGTGGACAAAATGTCTTGTGGGCGAAATGACGAAAAGTGCCTAACCAAAATAAACCTAACCTAACCAAAATTAACCTACCCTAGCAGGGGGCTTGACCCACCGATATGCTAACTTAACCAAATCTAACCTAAGCTTACCTAACCTAACCAAATCTAACCTATCCTAACCAAATCTAATCTAAACTAACCTAACCAAATCTAACCTAAACTACCCAAATCTAACCTACCCTAACCTAACCTAAACAAATTAACCTAACCTCCTAGCGGGGGGGTTGGGGGTTCTCGACACACTAAACAAATATAACCTAACCTCCTAGCTCCTATAGACTCCATAGTGTGGGCGAAATGACCTGTGGGCGAAATGACTCTATGGTGTGGCGAAATGGCATGTGGGCGAAATGACCGGATATCAACCTAACCATTACTGTCGGCGAGTTTTCCCGATTTGTGTAGGGGCAAAAATATCGGTAGACAACATGACCATGCAGGTACCATGAGGCAAGGATGGGTAATGTCACCGTGGTTATGCAACTTGTTTATGGATGGAGTAATAAGATAAATCAAAGCAAAGGTTGGTGATGTTGGTATAGACAGAATAGACTCAAGAGTATTCATTGGCTCGTCAAGTAACACTTAAACCATGATGTAGCACTACTTATTATGAGGAAAGACAACAAAAGGAACTCAATTGATAAGGTATTTTAATACTATCATAACCATTAATATGTAGCTACAGCCTACAAAGAGAAGACTACGACGATGAAAAAAATTCGAGTTGTTTTGGGCAAAATTGATATTCCAGGTGCTATATTTCGTGCTCGCTGACAACATAGAGAAGGCCTGAGGTGATGGTTGATGTGCGAAGGCTTCTAAACCAGGAAAACAGTCACAGCAGAGTCTCATTAAGAAGTAAGCAAGTGGTAGGGACACATTACGTACCTACCAGCTGCTTACCTTTTGACGAGGCTCTGTTATGACTCTGTTTTCTTGGTTTAGAAGCCTCTGCACATCAGCCATTACCTCAGGTCTTCTCTATAGTGTTGTCAGCGAAAACAGAGCACAGTAATATAGCACCTGGAATATCAATTTCGCGCAAAATAACTCTAAATTCTTTCATCGCCGTAGTTTTCCCTTCGTAGGTCCCCCCGCGGCGACCCCGCCTTATCCCCACAATGCACCGATGTAAACAAACCGTGACGTAGTTATGGGTAGGGTCCATTGTGGAGGCGGCATGCCGCGGCGGGGAGTGGTGGCGGGGAGATTGTGGCGGGGAGATTGAATAAAAACATTGCGACTTCACGCGTCGACTCATTGCACTTCCAGGCTTTCTATCTAATTGATACACAATACTAACAGGAAAATATGACTGCCTAGGTATAGATAACTTCTAAACATTCGTTATTGACTATATAATATCAAAGAGTAACATTTCCATCGTCTCGTCAACTATAACCTACTTGGTTAATTGGTTATATCATAGACCACTGTATACCTGGACTGCGCACGGAATATCGGCCTGTTGCACATGGGCCTGAACTTACCCTGAAGTCGGAGGGCCGCTCGGATTCATATATATATATATATATATATATATATATATATATATATATATATATATATATAATATATATAATACGCATCATATAGACTGGTTTATCAGTATACACGTATATGATATGCTGTACTCTTCGTAAATGTTTGTTCTATAATATTATCAAATAAAAAACAGTAAAACACGCTAAAGAAATGCCATTACGAGACTGAAGAAATATGCATGAACTCTTCGCCATTTAAAACTTTGCGAATCAACTTTTATCCTGAAGAGTATCAATAGAAGCGCAATTTTATTAGCTTTCCATTGATGTATTTCGTTTTCTGATAAATGAATTACCCCCATGCATAAATTAGCGTTAACTAAATAAATAAAATCATCAATCGGGTAATTTTCCCGATTGATGAGGTTATTTATTTAGTTAACGCTAATTTATACATGGTGCTAATTCATTTATCAGAAAACGAAATATATAAGTAAATAAATAACATCATCAATCGGTAAAATTTCCCGATTGAGGATTTTATTGATTTATTTAACGCAAATGTTTGCATGGTTCTAATTCATTTATCAGATAACGAAATATATCAATGGAAAGCTAATAAAATTGCGCTTCTATTGATACCCTTCATGATAAAAGTTGACGCGCAAAGTTTTAAATGGCGAAGAGTTAAGTGAATAGCATATTTCTTCATAGTCTTGTAATGGCATTTCTTTAGCGTGTTTTACTGTTTTTTATTTGATAATATTATAGAACAAACATTTACGAAGATTACAGTATATCATATATACTGATAAACCAGTCTTTATGATAGTCCATAGACCACTATATCTCTTTGTCGGGCGGCGCAGGCCGCTATGCAGCTTGTAATTTCAAAACATTGTCGCGTGAACAGTCCAGGTATACAGTGGTCTATGGTTATATACATGTTTTACAGAATCAGGCTTCTATACAATATACATATAGAAGAAAATCATTCTTAATACTATACTTTTGTGTCTTAAGTGCAGTGGAATAAGCCCATATTTTGTTTTCCAGTAGACCAACTTATTATCAACTTGTGAGTTAAAACTGCCAGCGACCACTGGCATTCGAGTTTCAGTTCTCTCGAATTGGGACAATTTGGGAGAGGGTTACTAAACGGCATTTTCCTTTCTGAGATGGTATGCAGTACAGTCACCTAAACTAACCAGACAGACTCAGCTCTTCACTCACCTCCCCCTCTGCTGCCAGTGTATTGAATTATTTCATCTAGAGGCACGCAGCTAACGGTGGGTAGCCTATCTAGAAGCCATTTTTCATTAGTTGCGCAGTAAGGTTGAAGCCCTCAGACCAGAACTTTTCGTCTCAACCGCAGTCTTCCTGAAAGCGAATGATCCCATGAGCCTGACTTATTTAACTTTATATCTTCCATTATCTCTGAAAGATCGCGCAGTTATATCATCTATCTATCTGTTATTTACTGTTACGTTACCCCCTCTTTTACAAACGATTATAGTTACTACTTCTACATATTGTATTGTTTTTCATGTAAAAAAAGTCCTTACCCCCGACCGGTTACCTTGTTCTTGCTCTAATGTCTAATGTCTTCTCTGTTCTATCATTTCCATGGCATCAAGCCTGGCCAAGACTGCTCCAGAAGTGTTTTGGATAACATACTTGAAGATCATAGTTTTCCCTGCATCTAAACGGCATCACAAAATATCTACGCAGCTCAGAAGGTGATCGTTTTCAATGCTTGGTTTCTAATTCCAGTCTGCTTAGCAGGACCGCGCAAAAAAACATAAAATCCTGCTTAACCCAAGATCAATTTTCGCATCAAGCTCTGTCAGTCACTAAACACTTCTATCATTTACAAAAAATCTTATTACTATCATGATTAATAATATTACCACAATTATAAGACACACTTATAATACTTTTAACTAGTAATATTTTGTACTTCCATACGTAGCTTATGAAAGTAGGACAGGTCAGCCTTATTAGTAACGCCAGGAAATTAGACCCCATAAAGATTGAATGTACGTCAGCCTTTCATAAATGTCGCAAAGATGGAGACACCACAATAGTTGAGGAGACACACCACAATAGTTGATTATATTGTGTTGTCAGACAGCCAACAGTTGATTGCCAATTAGTAACTAAGTTGATTGCCACTTATCACCGTTGATAAGCATGACACACCTAGGAATGTGAAAAACGCCTTTTCAACAATGATGTCATCTGTATACATCCTGAGTCAGGTTTGCGGAGCTGGGAGTGAAGATAGAGCAACTCTGAGTCTCGGCTGATACGGACGGATGCTTTCGTCATCTCCTGAACACCCTGGCTGTACTACCTTACTTGTTGTATTACCATTCAACGGACTTGTAAAATAATCTTGTACATAACTGTACTACGCTTTAATTTAGTCCAAGACCTGTCTCTACAAACAAAGAGACTAATATTGGTGGCAGCGGTCGGATATTTTGCCACACATTGTATTAATGCCATTGTATTTTGACATACATATTGCCATATGACATTAGTCCCTGATAATATGTCCATAAACACCGTTAATGTACCATTCTTGCACAAAGACAGTACATTAACAGTGTTCATGGACTCAAGAGCAGGGCCTAATGTCATGGACATAGATACACTAAAGGCATTACATAAAAGGACGAAATATGTCCTCATCTTGGAACCTCCATCAATTAGACTTACAGGCTTATTGCAAGATCTCCTGAAACTCATGCCCTATATATTTCTGCTCGTAATCATGCCAAATCTTTACTGCAACTTACCAAAAACTCCTTTATTCGTAGAAAATATCAAAATCTTTCTGAATCGAATTCCTCTCGTGACTTCTGGCATCTAGCTAATAACATCTCTAACAACTTTTTTTTTTCATCTTTCCCTCCTATGATTCACCCAGATGGCTCCTCAGCTGTCTCACATCTATTTCTAAAGTTGAACTCTTCGCTCAAACCTTTGCTGAAAATTCCACTTTGGTTGATGAAGGGCTTGTTCCTCCTCCTCCTCCTATATTATGCCTGATATTAAGATTCTTCGTAATAATGTTTTCTTTGCTCTTCTGGCCTAGATCCTCGGAAGGCTTACAGTCCTGACGGAGTTCCTCCTATTGTTCTAAATAAATGTGCTTCTGTGCTTGCACCCCGCCTGGTCAAACTTTTCCGGTTTTGTCTATCTACTTCCACCTTTTCTTCTTGCTGGAAGTTTGCTCACATCCAACCTGTTCCTAAGAAAGGTGACCGTTCTAATCCTTCAAACTACCGTCCAATAGCGTTGACTTCCTGCCTTTCTATAGTTTTTGAATCTATACTTAATAAGAAGAATCTTAAGCATCTATCTGCTCACAATCTTCTATCTGATCGTCAGTACGGTTTCCGTAAAGGGTGATCTACTGGTGATCTTCTAGCTTTCCTAACGGAATCCTGGTCATCCTCCTTTAGGCGTTTCGGTGAAACTTTTGCTGTTGCCCTTGACATATCAAAAGCTTTTGATAAGAGTCTGGCACAAATCTTTAATTTCCAAACTACCCTCATTCGGTTTCTATCCTTCTCTCTGTACCTTCATCTTAAGTTTCCTTTCAAACCGTTCTATTGCAGCTACTGCAGACGGACATTGTTTTTCTCCTAAGTCTATCAATAGTGGTGTTCCTCAGGGTTCTGTCCTATCACCCACTTTCTTTCTATTATTCATTAACCCGTGGGCTGCGGCAAGCCTCCCGGAAGCGCAATTTTCAATTGCATACAAAACCGCGCCAACATTCGTAGAAGTCTACAAACTGTGTCACATATACGCCTTGATGTCATCCCTCGATAACACACACCACCATCTGCCTAACTACGCTGTACACAGAGATATACCACTCCTTGGGTTTTTTCCCAAGATCTTGGGATTTAGGTCCTGGCGTTGGGATATTTTTTGTCTATCTTGGGACTTTTGGAGGGATTATTCAAGTATTTCTCCAGTAGTTTATCTTAAAGTAATCGTCCAGACCATTTCAGACCACTCCTTGGGTTTTTTCCCAAGATCTTGGGATTTAGGTCCTGGCGTTGGGATATTTTTTGTCTATCTTGGGACTTTTGGAGGGATTATTCAAGTATTTCTCCAGTAGTTTATCTTAAAGTAATCGTCCAGACCATTTCATCATTCCTGATTTAATGCAATAAAATTATAGCCCTTATCGAGTATATCAACAATATGTTGTCACTTTTTGCATTCAGTCAGCCGTTTTTAAATAATCCGCAATCAAAATCTGCAAATTCCCCGAGCTTCGAAAACGCTCCTCAAGGCTTGCAGACGACACACCATGGCTCGATGACGTCACAAGCGGAAGCCTCCTCTCCCCGCGCTGACCCAAAAGCACGTAAACACAAGAGATAAATATAGTACATGAAGATTTTTGGGTGTTTCTGATAGATTTTTTTGCAATATGCCATATGCAAATTATGCATGCATCCTATATGGGTGCAGCAAGACAGCTGTGGGTTTCCAGAGAAGTTTGCACACGTTTCAGACCGATACGACAACGTTAAATGTGTTGAAAAGATTAGTGCGGCGGACAAGGGTAGATCATCACCCCACACCCACCACGCCCATCCCGTAGCCACACCATAGCGTACAAAGCCCGCTATGGTGGGTGACAGGAGAGAGAGAGAGAGAGAGAGAGAGAGAGAGAGAGAGAGAGAGAGCGAGAGTAAAGTATGACGAATGAGAAAATGAAGAAAAGAGCTAAGAAAACGAGATAGAGAGCAGGTTTCAAGGAGGAATAGGAGGGGGAGGAAGAAGAGGAGGGGGAGGAAGACTCAGGACAATAATGACCTTGTGATGTTAGTAGACGAATTAGCAAAGAGGAGAGAGGGAAGGAAGGAGGGAAGAATGGAGGGAGTGAAGGAGAGAATTTGAGGGTTCCTCTAAATTAAGTCCCTGTCGGAGAGAGAGAAGAGGCCTCCTCTCCATTTCCTTATTTCTAGTGGATTCTCTCTCTCTCTCTCTCTCTCTCTCTCTCTCTCTCTCTCTCTCTCTCTCTCTCTCTCTCTCTCTCTCTCCTTTTCCTTGCGAACGACAATCAGAGATGTGTGTTTGTGTGTTTCGAAACTAACCATAGGATTTTCCCGAAAGTACCTTCATTGTGATTCCCACGCAAACATTATAGATTCCCTTACATACCAATCCATGCTTTGGAGAGGTGCCAGGCCCTCCTTCCCTCTCTCCTCTTTGCTAAATCGTCTACAAACATCACAAGGTCATTATTGTCCTGAGTCTTCCTCCCCCTCCTCCTCTTCCCCGTCTTCTTCCTCTCCCTCCTATTCCTCCTTGAAACATGCATTTATATTGGTTTCATAGTGTTTTTGCTTATTTTTCATCGTATAGCTAACCTCTCTCTCTCTCTCTCTCTCTCTCTCTCTCTCTCTCTCTCTCTCTCTCTCTCTCTCTCTCTCTCTCTCTCTCTCTCTCTCTCTCTTTACTGCCACACACCATAGCGGGCTTTGTATTCTGGCTCGAACATGTATCACATTCAGCGGTTGGTTTTCCACATATACGCGACCAGCAACATCTACTTCAGTCTCAGATTGAGCATCGTACTCTACATCTGTCACAGCGACAGATTCACTGTCTGACACCGAACTACAATCGCTCATCATTTACATTTGCTGATCGATACGACGGGTGTCACAAATGCAGATGACGTTGTTTACATTTTAGCTCCTCCTGTGACGTCATCAATAATATTCACGGGGATGTTGGGATGAAGAATTTTTTAACATTCTTTTGAATACGTTCATGAAATCCGATGTCTCTCCCAAATACATTGATGAGAATTTCCTTTAAGTAGCTGGACTTTACAGCTGAGTTATGTCTGTGATTTGAGATAATGCGCTTATAGTCCTGCAGGAGACTGCAAATCAGATATCACCTCAAATGCTGGTTAAAACATGTGCGTAGTTACCAGAAAATGAGTGCAGATGATAAACTCCCACGCATGCATGGTCCCAGATACTAGGTCACTCTGGTTCCTCTGAGGGCGGGATTGGAAACCGATCTTGCCCCCAAACTCTCGGGTCAGGATGTCTTTGATGTAGGATGACTTGACTCCAGATGCCGAGAAACCATACCGAGATATGATAGAATTGTAATCTTGAAGGAGGCTCTGTAGTGACCTTAGCTCATGTTCCTCAAAGATGACTATTCTGATGTGATCAAAGAACATAGTCTGAGCCTCACGGAAAGTGACGTTATGGGTGCTTGGGCGACTCTGGTTTACAGCACCAGACACATTTTGTTTTATCATGGATTGGCCCTAGACTTGACCGCAGTCGCTTGGAAGCTGGAGCTGCAGCTGGGAAACAATCATCAGACTTAGACGAAGATCGACATTGGCTCTCATCGACCTCTCGTTTTCTCTGTCTGTTGATGGTCTGTTCCAGTTTCTTGCCACTCGATAAGGTCAACCTGCATTTATCATGTACATATTGTCCGACGGGACCCTTATCCCAATCCACAGTTTCATTGGAAAAAAATTGCCCCATACACGTCTCCAAATTTGTCAAGACCCCTCCATAACAGGGCCTTTGTCCTGAGATTTTCCCACTTCTCGGTTGAGGTAATGGAACCAGTGACTTCATCACATGGCCTGCCACACTGGAGGACACACGGAATGGTGGACACGGCATCACACATCACGCTCTCTTGTTGGATCTTACCAGTCTGTGGAAAAAAAGAAATAAGTATGTTATTTGATGGAAAATTATACAAAAAAGGATTTGTCTCACTAAGTAACATTCATTACATAGTCAGATGACTAAGTACCATTCATATAAATAAAATCAGCCAATGTAGCTCTCAGCCAGTGTATGCTCTCATCCCGCATGGAGCTCACCTCTAGAAATATTATTCACCTCATCCAACTGTTTGGCTCTCACTAACTTTATACTAGTTGATCCAGGACCTCAATTCCATGACTATAATATATTGCCTTGAAGATGACATTTGAATGACCTTGACCATACCACGTGACATATACCTTAAATCAATATGTCACCTCCAGAAGTACCAGCTACATTAGCAGATAGATTTAGCTGAAATACAGACTTTACTGATGATAATATTTTTTTCCTTTTCAAGTTACATTTTCGCTCCACCGAATTGTGGCCATCTTGGATTTTTGGGTAAACATGATGTAAAAACAGCAAACTGATGTCAGAATTGAAATCCTCATGGTCGATTTACCTAGAAAAGTGTATTCATACATGAATCTAGGTGCTCCGGTTCAAAAGTAAATTTTTCATGATGGCGGTGCCGGCTATCTTGGATTTGGCCAGCTGGAAAAAAATGCCGGGATTTTTGGGAGGGACCGGGGGCCAAAATTTTTCATAAAAGGTCCAAAGAAGTCAAATCAATTGTCAAAACATCTTAACCAGACCATTGGTCACGGAATTGAGGTTCTAGACCCTACTATATGATTGGCAAAAGGGGCAAATCAGCAAGATGTGGTTATCCGTGCCTCTCAATTGTTGCTAGGGACTGAGGAGCTAGTCCAGCAGCCAGGGTGGGAACCTTGGAATTTGTGGTGCATAATTGTTCTCTGCGGACTTTGATCACTGAGTGTGCCATTAATACGAATCCGTCGTGTGCAAGTATGGCACCCTTGAGCATTTTGAGAAATTCTAGATGGCGGCTAATATACATAATACACCAATGTAGTAATGATTTTATATTGATAACTTCCTTAATATTTGACTTACAACAGTCATTTTGGTGTCTAACCATAGGTTTTTGTGGTCAAGGAATCCAATAACACCAATGAAACTACAATAGACACTTTTATTTATACGGTCTGAAAAATAGATGGTCTGTTAAACTAATAATACATAACAAAAAATATGATCAAACCATCCAATTAGACTGGGAAAAGTACAATAACAATATTTCTGAATACCCAATCTAAGATGGCCGCAAAAATGGGTAGCGTATACATTAACATATTTACAGAATGTTGCTTTTTATTTTATCCAATTGACTTTTCTTCAGCCGTGGTATTGTCTCAGTATCAGATGTGCCCTGTTCAGATTGCTGATTTTGAGTAATCAACAGCGCCAAGGAATGAGTTGAAGTTAGCCCGTTAGGTGATGCTATCTGGGCATCAAAGTTATCGGCGATTGTTTGAATCAGGCCATCATCTGGTGAACCGATAGGGCTTGGATTACTAGATGCAGAGATAGCAGCTGATCCTTTGAACAAATGGACCTCATCATAAGTACAAGCAACCCCCAAGCTTCTGAATTCTTCAATTAACTTCTTGCGGTCTAACGTGACTCCTAGTGCAATTTTTAGAGGGGTAGGACAACCACACACAACGCCAGTGACAATATTTCCTATCATAACTGATGCATTGTTCGCCTGAAAATTGTCAGATACGTTTTCCAAAAGAGCAAGTAGAGTGGGACTGACATACCTCAAGCATGACCTAGGTTTGATACGGACATCATATGTGGACCTATCTTGTGCTAATTGCTGCGATTCTTTGCCTATGCGCTTACCTACAGCTTTTAAGAATCTGTCAATTTCAGTATCTTCATCCCCATAATTGTTAACTAGCTTTATCACATTTGATGTATTGTCTCGAAATATTAAGAGACTAGACAAACCACTGTGCCAATCAGAAAACTAAGCTACCTTGTCTCCAAAATGACTCTTTATCCTAGAACAAACATTCTGCTTAGTTTGATCACCGCCATGCTGTCTATACTGTTCGTAGAGTTCATTCGATGTCCAAACCTTTTCTTTGTTTTCGTTCATGTCATTGAAGAGTTTGGCCAATGCATTCTCAGGAGATCCTTTGCATGGTTTGGCTGCCGAGTTCTTGATCTTTTGGCCAACCATAAACTTTTTTCTACAGTCGTTGTGGTACCTGGCTTCAGCAGCATGAAGGTCACTCACTGCCCCTTGGATTCGTGTTTCAACCTGCCTAGCCCATTCATCTCCATCTCCACGTTCTTCACATGTTGTTAAGATTGAGTCCTTAAAAGACAAGTTTATCCCACGATCAGCTGTTCTGCATACAAATGCTGGGCGCCACCGTGAAGGGTTTTTCTGATCCCGCACAACATTACATAATTCACCACAGAAAAAGCAGTGTTTTGAAGTCAAATGATTGTAGAGATTGACGCAAGCGTTTCTTTATCGTGGGAGCTGGCGCACTTTTGCTTCTCTTCCGTTTAGAGCCTGAACCACCATGACTACGTGAGATGTGCCACGGAAATGTGTAAGTGCTGATGCAATCTCTTTGACACATGATTTTGTAGTCCTCATTTACATCAACGAGCGGCTGGAGCTGAATATGAAGGCCATCACCTCTGCTCTGACTTCCTTTAATCACACGGGTAGCCTTGGAGTTAACCAAGCCACCACTGCCGGAACATGGGGCGAAAAAATACTGGTCACACATCACGACTATGTCACCTGCAAATGTAAAAGATAACAGGGTCAGAATTAGTTAAAAATATATGTATGTAAAATATACAAAATAAAATGTCATAAATTAAGTATGCAACAATAAAAACATAATAAACTACTGCTTCAAAAATGGCACAGTTTAAATCCAAATAAAAAGTACCCCTTTATAAAATTTCTATTAACTTCATACTAGGTTGTTAGGTATAAATAGTTAATTAAAGACACATCCCATACATCCAGTAAAGCAGCATGTGAATTGCCAACTATGCAGCTGTTTAGACCCCTAAACCCACAAAAAGCCCCTAAGCTGTAGCAATTGTTAGCAAACAATACCATTCTTTATTTTATTGTCGATGAATAACATAACAATCAATAATTGTTAGATAAAAATAATCTAAGCAGACTAAAAAAGTTTGACTAATATAATACAATAAAGTAGACTAAAATAATGAATCCAAAAATTTCTAATTCTCATTTCATACAAAATAGAAGCCCCTAAATAGAAAACTACATAAGATAACAAAATTACTAAAAACACCCCAGTGTAAGCCTTTAAAATTACCGTTGCATTGCACAGTATATCACTAAATATCAACACTAATTGATAGAAACAACAGACAAACAACAATTCGATACTGAAACAAAATTGCCGCTGTTTTTTTTGGCTTACCCATGTCCACATTTATGACGCGGCAGCATGTAAATATGTATCAGTAAAAGGAAAAGGCCAAAGTCAGCTCGTCGAATTTCATTTTCACGCCAAAAATTGTGACCTTTTGACCTCCTATGACCTTATTGTTGACGAAATTCATATATCATTAGTTTGAGGTGATAAAGCTAATCAATACGAACATTTTGGTAGTAAAAACATTGTCAAAGGTCTGTACATGTGTGATCTATGCCCGTTTATTATTACCCCTGCCTCAAATTTTCAGTCCCAAACAGTGATTCCCATTCCTATCTTCAGTCGTCATTTTTGCAAAATCCTCAAGGATGCAAAAGTTGCACCCGACAGATTCCAAAACTAGAGGTTTCAGGCTATCAAAATCCGCAAAGAACAATTATACACCACAAATTCAAAGGTTCGGCCTAAATATGGGGTTTGGCCACCGGACTAGGCCCATCAGCCCAGGCAATACCCCTCCCACCCTCAGTATGCCTCTGACCCTATCATCTGCTCTTTTCACATATTTTCAGGTATCTGGTATCCCTCTACATGCATTTTACCGGCTAGTTGGAAAAATAACTATATGATTCCCCATCCTTTTATTTACTAATATGCTCAGCTTCCTTCCAATATTTTCGATAATCGATATTCTATTAATCAGTAGTAATTAGGAGTACAGGAAACTCTATATGCATAATAAAACACTATAGAACTCCAGACGAAGTGTTCACATGTTTTGATTGCAAGTAATCTTTCAATTTCAGAATTATCAAGAGTGAAGACATACTGAAAGCGAAACTATTGTTCGCAGAATTCTGCAGAGGAGAAGAACTATGGCGCATGCCAGCTACTCCCCCACTCGCATCAGAGGTCTTTCTGTGAGAGATATTCGCTTTCCCACCTCCCTACAGAGCGATGGATCAGATGCTATCGTGAGTCGACGGATGGAGTCCTCAAGCCATCTGCTCGTTATTTTTGTTTTATTTGTCGATAATATGATCAAAGATACTACTATCTCACTATCCACGTGCAATTACTGCTTTTCTATCTTAATAAGTATGTAAGGCCTCTTCCATTTGCGACATTTCAAGAACCAGTTCACGGAACCCAAGAGTTCAGGCGTTCCATTTGCGCACGAAAACCTGGGTCCGAGGCAAAGCGCGTAGTGACTCAGCAAAACCCTTGAACTTTCTCTACTCACATTGAGAGGTGGGTAGCTTGGGTAGAGTTTTCAGTTCATAACAAACAATGGTCGTCTTGGGCCCTATTTCTCTTATCGTGAAGGGTTTTCCGCAAGCACGAGTCGGAGAGGATGTCAGACGGCATAAAAGAGGCATACATGGCTGGTGGAGGCCATGCGCTCACGCGATCTTAAACTTGATATGATCCCTTCACATAGCAGCTAGCTGAGTTATATCTCTCGTTATCTCTCTCTCTCTCGTTATCTCTCTCGTTATCTCTCGTTATCTCTCGCTATCTCTCTCTCTCTCTTGTTATCTCTCTCGTTATCTCTCTCGTTATCTCTCTCGTTATGTCTCTCTCTCGTTATCTCTCTCGTTATCTCTCGTTATCTCTCGTTATCTCTCTTTATCTCTCTCTCTCTCTCGTTATAACTCTCTCTCTCTCTCTCTCTCTCTCTCTCTCTCTCTCTCTCTCTCTCTCTCTCGTTATCTCTCTCTCTCGTTATCTCTCTCTCCTCTCGTTATCTCTCTCTCTCTCTCTTAAATTGCCTCGCCAGCTGAGTATGTTTGTAAACAAAAAACGGGGTTTTTGCGTTCCATTTGTGACACGCGAACCCAACCCTGAACCCAGAACCCAACCCTGAACTGAAAGAACTGGTTCATGCAACTTGGGCACAAATGGAAGAGGCCTGTAGTCATATCTCAGGCTGAAATAAACATACAATTCCAAAATATAGCGGTAATTAATATGATATGACAACATATAGATCTATCTGAATACATGCGGTTATTGCTTTGTCGAGACATTAAACAAATACGATATCATATCCATCTTGGTATTATCATCTATCAGTACTGTACCTACCTATCAATTTACATTTCTATCAGTCTACTTTTTAAAAGTATTGGTGAATTAGAATTACGATATATGTTAGATTAATTATTCTAGTACAAAAAAAGCAGCCTGTACACCTGAATACTGATATCAAATTCACCTACTCACCTCCTTCCTACTCCTTAGCACCCCGATCCTGACTACTCGTGTGCTTACGTCATCCTGTACACTGATACCACCTTCAAGGGACACGGCCTCTCTTTCACCATAGGAAGGGGAAATGAGCTCGGTGAGTATTCCTGAGCAACTCTCTCTCTCTCTCTCTCTCTCTCTCTCTCTCTCTCTCTCTCTCTCTCTCTCTCTCTCTCTCTCTCTCTCTCTCTCTTTGTAGCCTATGTGTGTACGTTTGTGTGTATGTGTGTGTGTCTGTGTGCGTTTGAGTGTATGAGTGTGTATGTGTGTTTGTGTGTGTGTGTGTGCGTGTTTGTGTGTGTGTGTGTATCCACGATCTTATCCACGCGAGGTGGATTCGTGAGTGACAGTTTTTCCTTCCCGGAAAGAGCTTGGAGCTCGTACGTAGTGACTGATCTTTGGGTAATGTTCGGACATCGCACACCACACCCACACCATTTCCTTGCTGAGAGGGGATATTAACCGCCTGCATTTGTCATTGGAAAAATCTCCGGAAGCGATCAGCGGGGTCGGGGATCAAACGTCGGACCAGAGAATGGCTTGCTGCGCTCTTATCCATTTGACTACGTAGAGGTGGTTGTGTGTATATGCGTGTATGTGTGTGTGTGTGTGTGTTTCAATCGTGGTGCTGCTGTCGTGCTAGCCAGTTGCCGAACATACTCATAAATGTTTTAATCGGAACTTCTGGGAATTACATTCATCACTACCTCCTCCAGTGCCTGGTGTGTGTCCATGAACTTAGTCTCATTTTTTCTTATCTTTTGTGGTTACACCATGATCAGGAATCATCTCAATAACGGGGCTGCCTGAATGTTATCATGATAGAGGTGAGATAAGGACGAGTTAGATGAGGACGAGTGAGATGACGACGAGTCACACTGTTGAATATGATGCAACTGCAGGCCAGATAGATGTCCCTGCAGATGTTCTCTTCTGGAGTCCTGCCCTGACGACATACACACATACACATACACCTACGGTAAACCAGTCTCTCCTCTGTCACCACCGAGAACACATAAACACGCTTTCTAGTTCATATCCGTGGATTATTGTGTTATACGTCAATACACTTGTGTGTGCCATTGGTACTTCGTCACCCTCGTCAGCTTCCTCAACTCTTCTTCCTTCCTGCCCCCCTTCCTCAGGTACACCCAGGTTTCTGTCTTTGCATAGGTTATGCAGCATAGCACAGAGCTCGATTATCCGGCACGCATAAGCAGGGGACTTAATTCTTATTTCACTGTGGAGGATATGAAACTGCCGCTTCCATTGCCCGATCGCTCCCTCCACAACACTTTTTGTTCTCTTGTGATCTCTGTAATGCATGAGATGAATTTCAATAATGGTCATGATCAATTCCTCCGCAATAGAAAATAAATAATCTTGGTGGTTAAAATTCCCCAGGAGTATGCTGGCTGCACATGCCTTACCGGTTACTTTTTCTCTATTATTTTCTGCTCAGTATATTGTGCAGTTGTTATTCATTTGCGGAAACCAAAAATATAGGACATTTTTATATAATAATAGCTAGGTTAGGTCAAGTTTAGGTTTGGTTTGGTTAGATTTAGTGTTTAAGTTAAGTTAAGGATAGATTTTGTTTGTTTTTTGTTTAACCTAAATGGTTAATTAAGCCCGGCCCGGCACCCCCGGCTGTTGCCTTATTTGGAATAAATAAGCAAATTTGACGGTAAACTTAGGCCCGGCAGCCCCGGCTGTTGTGTTATTTAAAATAAATAAGAAAATTTGACGGTAAGCTTAGGCCCGGCAGCCACGGCTGTTGTGTTATTTTAAATAAACAAGAAAATTTAATGGTACACACATACCAGTCAGCCCCAGCTATTTGTAGCATTGCTACTCATTAGTTTTTTTCTAATTAATGAGGTACTCAGCTGGCCACCCTTGATAGAAAATGGACCTTCTTTATTGAATGAGTTGTTAAACACCTTGTAGTGTTGAGGCCTGTAATGAAATGCGAAAATTACATAATACATACCTCCAATTCCTTTGACAGGTCAAGTGGTTATATTTTACTTAATGACCACTACATCACTTACATCAATTCCTATGTGTGTTGGAGGTCCCTAATACTATATACTGGATTTTTTATGTCATTACTACCGAAAAAAGAAAAAAAAGAAAATAAACTAAAATAATATATACAAAAAATTTCAACATTTGTAGTACTCATTTTTAATTCATGCATTACTTTCTTTTAACTAACCTAACCTTGTATGTGGCATTGAGGAGACGGTACATGGTATACCTAGTTAGGTTAGGTTAGGTGAAAAAAACTGAGGCAGCTGTCAATGACGTTTAAAACAATTGGGTATATGCTGTTACGAATATAAACCAACATAAGAGTTGATGTAATAGCCAGCGGTGATAAAGTAAACTTATAATGGTCTAGTATTGGAAAATGCATGACTAGAGGTAATTGCTTATATCCTATTATATCCTATCCTTCTATTCATTACCATTGCTACACTACCTAGCCTTTCTAGTAAAATTAATATTTCATCATGCATGACAGAACACAGAGTATCTTAAACAATACTTACTTATTGTAGTGGTTTTTGGTCCTGGCTGAGGACGCTGATAGGGAGTCAACATCCATCTCTCACTACAGTAGCCACTGTCTCCTAGCAGATGACACCCAGGAGGAACATGACCACCTTAAATTAAAGACATTCAGCTCGGGAGAGATCGCCGTATTTTTTTCAGTGTGGCTTGATATTACATCTCGCACTAAGTGTCACATATATAATCCCTTCTCGGTCCAAGCTGTATCGTTTGATTAGTTCTGTATCGACAAGTTCGTCCAATACATCTCTCCTGTCACGAAAAGTTCTCGGGAGTGGGTGGAGCACTCCATGTTTACGTTTTAGGAAGAGTCTGGGACGCCGCCCTGTGGGGAGATGCTGAGAAGTGCCTTAGAGGTAAGGCGAAAAGAGCGCCTTACCCGTCTTGAAGCGCTTTTGTAACGGCCCGGCTAAGGCACCGGCTCAGGCCTATGTACAGTCGATATTTCAGGCGCTTTTGCCCTGCCTTACACCTCCAAAGCCCAAGGCATGGGCGTGGTCCGAGAATCCTACTAGCCAATCACGCTGCCTGTCTGAGCGCTGTTTAGGCAGCTTCGACCAATCACAAGGCTTGAATACTTCTCCACTGAAACAAGAATTTTTGTCTCGCCCTCCCTCACATCTGCACTAAAAAGGCAAGGATGCAACGCTCGCCCCGCGGCCCGCCGAAAAGCTGTTTGTCACAAGTTTGACGTTCATCGCAGGTTTTGACCACTTATATATTTTTGCATTGGGAAGTGCCACATACCAGGATAATCGTTAAGGTGTGCTGATTCCGTGACAGTGAGTGAAAATTTAATGCAAGCAAAATTACAGGAATAAGGAGGAGTTGAATAAAAAAAAAGTGAAAGAAATTTTTTTTTATACACGATTTCATTATGCTTTCATTATCTTATTATAGGTATAGTTTACTGTAATTTTTATACATTCATGATATGCACTAATGTCTCGTGAAGATGATGGTATGTTCAGTTGTCCTAAATATCATCTGGTAGTATGATAATACCGTGTAATAGTACAACATTTTAGTGCGGGAAAAGCACCCTTGGTGACACACACCCGTGCAGTCACCCGCCGCCCGCCGCCCGCCCGCCCAACACACAACACACAACATTTCTATCGCCAGCATTTAACACCCTAGTGCAGCGTTTCTTAACCTTTTCGACCTCAGCACCCCCTGTAGTCAGGTCTAGGAATTCCAGCACCTCCGAACTCTGGCTAACATCTGGTTACAAAGACTACAGTTGCTACACTACTACAGGGATAAAGTAAAGTGAAGTGAAGCTTGATCATATATTTTGTTCATTCTCCAAAAATAAAACATCAATGATGCCAATACTATAGGCAAAACAATAAGAAAAGACGAACAAAAGAGTAAAGAGCATGGACTAACTCACTCAAACATAAACAGCAGGGTAATTGAACATACACTCATCAATGTGATTTTTGTTGTTCCTTATGTGCGACTAGTTTCTGAAATCGAGGCTTCATGTTGGTCAGAGCCACCCTCATGTCGTGGAGCAGCCCACCTTGAAGGCGGTTCCGGACAATTGTTTTGATCTGGAACATGGTGGAGAATGCCTTTTCACACAGATAGATAGTTGGAAATAGAATGATCATTTCCAACGCTGCCCTCGCCAGTCCAGGGTACGCTACCAACTGATCACACCAGAAGCCAGACAATGGTAATGTGCGGAATTCTGTCTGACAAACCTGGTTCACCTGCAGATCAATAAGCTCCTCCTTTAGGTTGTCAGCATCACTCCTGTATGCCAGGAAGGGCTGCTGAATCCATTCTGGAAATGTATGATCCTTAGAAAAGTTCTTTGTCATGGTGGTCTCAAGGTGCGAGAGGTGAGCAACAATATTTTCTATAAGCATGGGACTGACTGTCTTATTCCCCAATTTCTCGTCCAGGATAGGAAAGCTTCCCAGATTCCCTCCCTGGATTCGACGATTCCAGAGTGAGAGCTTCTTGGAGGATTCTATCTTCTCTGCACAAACAAGATTGTTAGCAAACATGTCTTGCATGGACAAGTTGAGTTCATTCAAATGGCTGAAAATGTCTGCCAGATAGGAGAGAGAGAGGATGAACATTTCGTCCTCAAAATTTTCAGCCAACTTATTCTGATACTCTCGGAGGAATATTGCAAGCTCATCCTTGAGCTCTGCAATATGGGTCAGGATTTTCCCACGTGAGAGCCACCGCACTTCTGTGTGGAAGAATAGGAGTTCATGTTCACTTCCCATCTCCTAACAAAGTAACTTGAACACTGTGGTTTAAAGGACGACCCCGGATGAAATTCACGACTTGAACACAGACAGACAGCACTTCTTTGAGGTGAGGCGGCAACGTCTATGCAGCCAAAGCATGGCGATGGAGAACACAGTGTTTCATGATGATAACTGGTACCCTCCCTTTACCAAAGCAGTAAAGTCAGACCTATTCCTTGTCATGGCTGGGGCACCATCTGTGCAGACCGACCCTACCTTCTCCCACTTGATCTGATGCGTCTCAAAGTACTCGTCCAAGAGTCGGAATGCTTCCGCTGCCTTCGTCGTTGTTTTCAACGCCTTGCAGAAGAGGAATTCATCTTTAATTCACCATCCTTGAAAAACCGGGTATACAAAATCAGTTGATTAGTGTTGGAAACATGAGTGGATTTATCCAACTGGAGACTGATGGTACAGATGGGACTGTCCTTAATCTCCCGAACAATCTGGTCCAAGATGTCGCAACTCATATCTGCAACTCTCCCTGCGATGACATCGTTGGACAGAGGCACTTCTTTCATCTTCTTGGCTGACTCTGTTCCAAGAACCAGTTATATCATCAGAATGAAATGGTCTCACCGTCTCACGTCAGACATCAGCACAAGAGTAAAAGTACACGCTCAATGAGAGTCAGTATAATGAGGTTAAAGTTTATCAAATAAAAATAGTACGCTTGTTAAAAATGTATCCCTTCGATGCTTTTGTATCCATTGCGAGGAACTCTAACATTGTACCGCCATATATGCAGCATTTCCCAGCACTCCCTAAAATTGATTTAAGCACCCCCTGGGGGTGCTAGCACCCCAGGTTAAGAAACACTGCCCTAGTGCCACATTTAGTCTTCCACGATCGATTCATACACACCTTGCAAAACTCTTATTACGTAAACACCAATTGTTACGTTGTAGGAACTGAAACAAGGCTGTATTTGCCTTCTAAACAGAAGATGAATGTCTGTCAAAGGCCAACAGCAGCTCACTAAGGCATGGTCAGACCATGCCTTAGTTTTCAGCGCCTTTAGCGGTGCCACTAAGGCGGCATTCTCGTCTGAGCATAGCGGTGGGAGGGCAGTTTGCCTTACCACAGGCACCCTAGTGGATAGGGCGCCCTAGCTCACTCTCAGCATCTGGCCCCTGCTCGCTAGGACACCTCCCACCCTGCCCTAGCCAAACAGCGAAATTAGGACGAGTTAGCGATTTAGGACGCGCTCGAAATTATTTAGGACGCCGGCCGCCATTTTTAAGACTCGAGCGAGTCTAAAGGCCATGTCACATGGACACTTTTTCCGGCATCTTTTGGTAGTAAACGCGTATCAGGCATCATTTGACGCCTGAAACCGGCATCTTTTGGTAGCAAACGCGGAGTCGCGCATGTTCGTTCTTTTGCCACCAGTAGCGGCATCCTTGTTTACATTTTGGAGCAGCCGACGCCACGCAAGACTTGTAACGAACTACACATTACAGTTAAATAAAGAGAAATTACCGATCTTGGGTGGTCAAGAGATGCTGTAGCATCTCTATGTGATATGTTTAGGGAAAATAAGTGCTGTAGCTGTATAGGGAATATAACTGTATAATTTTGTATAGTAATAATAATATGGTGTAGATGAGAGGAGAAAAATAAAGAAGAGAGGAGGAAAATAAAGCGTTTGGTAGAGTAGGGTAGGACTAATAAATAGGTTTTACTCTCTAAATATACAAGACACGTGTATGATTCTTAAGCACCTATCTGCTCACAATCTTCTATCTGATCGTCAGTACGTTTTCCGTAAAGGGCGATCTACTGGCGATCTTCTAGCTTTCCTAACTGAATCTTGGTCATCCTCCTTTAGGGGTTTCGGTGAAAGTTTTGCTGTTGCCCTTGACATATCAAAAGCTTTTGATAGAGTCTGGCGCAAATCTTTAATTTCCAAACTACCCTCATTCGGTTTATATCCTTCTCTCTGTACCTTCATCTTAAGTTTCCTTTAAACCGTTCTATTGCAGCTACTGTAGACGGACATTGTTCTTCTCCTAAATCTATCAATAGTGGTGTTCCCCAGGGTTCTGTCCTATCACCCATTCTCTTTCTATTATTCATTAATGATCTTCTAAGTCTAACTCAAAGCCCTATCCACTCCTACGCTGATGATTCTACCCTGCATTTTTCAACGTCGTTTATTAGACATCCAACTCAACAGGAACTAAGTGATTCACGGAGAGATGCCACCGAGC
>JACEEZ010018565.1:190000-192500 GCA_016584305.1 Chionoecetes opilio
CAAGGCACTTTGCATCATCAGGCTAAAAATAGTTAAAATTGTAATACATTGAATGCTAAAAAGCGAAACATTCTAAAAAATTAATTCTAAGAAACAATAAACAATATTCCTATATTTTCTAAAATACAACTTAATAAATAAAATATAATTTGTACTTAAACGGACCTTGGTGTGTCTGCTGTTGAGTTGGTAGAGGACTGAATGAAACATGGTTTTGTGGGTGATATTTCAGCTGTGTGGGCGATCGAACCGAGAGTCGGGCAATCGAAACAGTGGTAGTCATTGGAGTATATGTAGTTGTTGTGAAATGACTTGGTTATTTAAGATAAGGGGACAAGTGTTGAGTGTATAGCTTCTAATAATTAGTGTCACTAGGGTGTTTTTTTTTTTTAAAAAAATTTTTTAAAAAAAAAACAAAAAAAAAAAAAAAAAAAATTTTTAAGTAAAAAAACTGTGCCTTGGGATAGGAATACTACAAGTCATTCATAGAAAAAGGGTGATCTAAATCATGTGAGTGTGAGCGGATTGCACCAGATGCGAGGTGAAGAAATGGGTCGACCAGTTACGTGCAGAAACACTTTATGCTCAGAAAGCCTAAGGGTTAGATTCCTTGTGTCTCGCGACGTATCTAGCGTTACAGCTAGAACATTTGAATTCATAAATTATGTTAGGAAATAAGGGCTTTAGGTATAGAGCTTTATATTTGAAATGAGTTCTAGGTAAAGAGAAATTAGTAAAAATAAATTAAAATTTTGAGTTAGGAAGATGTGACTTAAGTGATTCATTGAGTTTTTTCGAATGGGTGTAACTGAGATGGCCATAAAATGGGAGTTTAACATAGTGTGTTCTAATATGGGTTCGGGGTCGTTCGACTCTGGGTGAACTTTTATCGAAGAACTTTGAGATGATTGTTTTCAAAGTAGTTTGAGGGGGTAGCCATTGTTGGAAAAAATTGGTAAGGAATTGATCTCATTATCAAAGGAAAACATCATCATCAATTGGTATTTCCTTTGATAAATGAGAAATCAAATTCCTTACCAATTTTTTTCACAAAACAATGGCTACCCCCTCAAATTAATTGAACAATCATCTCAAAGTCTTAGATAAAAAAGTTCAACCAGAGTCGAACGAACCCGAACACAATTAGACACACACTATGTTAAAACTCCCATTTTATGGCCATCTCATTTACACCATTCGGAAAAAAACTCAATGATCTACTTAAGTCACATTCTCCTAACTCAAATTTAAAATTTATTTTACTAATTCTCTTACCCTAAGAATCATTTCAAAAAATATAAAGACTCTATACCTAAAGCCCTTATTTCTAACATCATTTATGAATTCAAAGTTTAAGCTGTAACGCTAGATTACGTCGGGAGACGACAAGTAATCTAAAACCCTTAGGCTTTCTGAGCATAAAGTGTTCTGCACGTACTGGTCGACCACATTTCTTCACCTTCGC
This sequence comes from Chionoecetes opilio, assembly GCA_016584305.1. Taxonomy (NCBI): domain Eukaryota; kingdom Metazoa; phylum Arthropoda; class Malacostraca; order Decapoda; family Majidae; genus Chionoecetes; species Chionoecetes opilio. The sequence goes on from JACEEZ010018565.1 coordinate 191,466, forward strand.
AATATGCAATCCGCTCACACTCCATGATTTAGATCACCCTTTTTCTATGAATGACTTTAGCTATCCATCCAAGGCCACAATACCTAGTATGACACTAAATTATTAGAAAGCTATACACATCAAGCACTTGTCCCCTGATTTTAATAAACCAAGTCATTTCACAAAAAACACATATACTCAAATGACCTACCACTGTCGATTGCCCGACTCCTAGGTTCGATCGCCCCCACACAGCTGAAATGTCACCCACAAAACCAGTGTTCTTTCAGTCTCTACCAACTCAGACAGGCATACCACACCAAGGGCCGTAAGTACAAAAATATATTGTATTTATTAGTTTAGTAATTTAGAAAATATAGGAATATTTTATGTTCTTAGAATTTATTAATTTTTAGATGTTCGCTTTTAGCATTACAATATATTAAATTTTAACTATTTTAGCCTGCAGATGCCAAGGTGCCTTGGCGAAACATTGCATAAACAAACCCAAGTATACCGAGTGTCTCTGTCACCCTGAAACTTCATGATATATATATGTATACTATCTATATGTATATCTATATATATGGTATATATATATATATAGTATATATATATATATGTATGGATATATATATGTATCATATATATATGTATATAATATCTGTATATAATATATTATGTATATTATATATATAGATAATGTAATATATATAATATATGTATATATATATAATATATGTATATATATGTATAATGTATATATATATATATGATCTATATATGTATATATAACATGTAGATATATATATACATGTAATATATATATGTATATATATATAGTATATGTATATAGATATATACATATATAAATATATATATTTATGTATAGTATGTATATATATATATATGTATAATTATATGTGATATATGTATAATGTATATATGTATATATTTATATATGTATATATGTATAATACATATATATACATATATACAATATATAATATACTATATATACATATATACATATATACATATATATATATACTAATA
>JACEEZ010018565.1:195000-200000 GCA_016584305.1 Chionoecetes opilio
ATATATAGATATATATAAATTTATGTTATATTATATATTTTTAATTATAATTATATATTTTTAAATTTTTTTTATTATATATTATGTTTTTTTTTTATATTATTTTATATTATTTATATTATTTTTTTAAAATGTTAAATTGATATTATTTTATTATTTAATTTTATTTTTTATTTTTTTTTTTATTGTATTTTATGTTATATTATTGATTTAGTGTATTTATGTTAATATGTGTTATTAGTTTTTATTTATTTAGTTATTTATTTTGTTATTAAATATTATATTTTATATATATTTTAAATTTTATTTTATTATTTATTTATTTATATTTTTGGTAAAATATGTATTTTATGGTATATATGTTATATTTTTTGGTTTTAGTGTATATGATGGTTATGTATGTGTTTTGTTGTGTATGTATGTGTATTTATGTGATTTATGTGTATTTATGTGTTTTTTGTTAATTATGGTATATTATGTGATTTAAGTGTATATTATGTGTTATATATGTGTATTTATGTGTATTATATGTGTTAATATGTGTAATTTTTTGTGTATATATATGTGTATTATTGTGTATTATTGTTTTAATATGTGTATATATTGTGTATTTTGTGTATATTTGTGTTTTTAATGGTTATATATGTGTATAATTGTGTATAAAATTGTGTATTTTTTATATTGTTATTTTTAAATTTTGTATATATTTTATAATGAAAAAAATTTTGTTATTTGTATATAATGGTATTTTGTGTATATATTTGTAAAATGTGTGTATTATGTGTGTATTTATGTGTGTTTTGTTTTTGTATATATGTTGATATAGGGTGATATATGTGTATATATGTGTTATTATGTGTTATATATGTGTTATTTGTTTATTATGGAAATATTGTGTTATTTGTGTTATATGGGGGATATTATGGTAAAATATGTGTTTTATGTGTTTTAATGTGTTATATTGTTTTTTATTTTTAATATATTGTATTATTTGTTATTTTTTGTATTATTTTTTATGTTTTTATTTTTTATATTTTGTTTTTTATATTGTAATAATAAAATTTTGTATAATAATTTTAAAATATATTTAAAATATTTTATATATTATATATATAATGTATTATTTATAATAATATAAATTTTTAAAGGGTTATATATATTTGTTAGATTATATATATTTGTTATATTTTTTTATTTTATAAAATGTTTATATATTTTTATTTTTTAAATTTGTTATTTTATATTTTTGTATATTGTTTATATTTGTTATATGTTATTTTTGTATATTGTTTATATATTTGATATATGTTATAAATGTTTTTTGTTTTGATATTAAATGTTATTGAAATATATAATAGTTTATTTTATGTATATATTTATTTGTTATATGTTTATTTTTAATAATATGTTATTATGAAAATTTGTTTATATTTTATATATTATATATGTATTTTATTATTTTTAAACTTTAAACAATAAATTTTAAATTTATTCAATTTTATAATCTATAAAAAAATTACATTCATATTTGAGATATTACTATTAAGATTTTTTTGTTGCAGGATTAAAAATTTTAAAAGGTTAAAATTTTTACTTTAAAACTTATCAACAAAAGTCTTAGAAAAATTAAGCGGGTCACCTAGCATTTTTCCGTCAATTTTTACGATTTCCTTTGGTTTTTTCTCGTTCGTCTATTTTTTTCCCGTCTGAACAGTCGTCTGAATCAGAGACATATCGTTTCATTGGAAAGTTGAAGACGACTTTCAAGTCAAATCAAAATCAATAGTGATTATTTAAAAAGATTTCGTTAAAAATCAGTAATTTTTGAAAATTATAATACTACTTTTAAAAGTATTAAAAATATAAAGTGACTATTGTCAGTGATACTTTAAAAGAGGGTTCTATTAAAAACCAAAGTCTCTCGCATACTTATTTTGCGTTCTTTTTCAAGGCACTCAAAAATTTTTTCTCACCCTTTAAAAACTTCAACTTAAAAATTTTAACGAAATGCGTGTACACGTAGCTCAGAAGAATTTTTCGTTGAAAGCATACGAGGCCCCCCTTTTCTTTGACCCCAGATCAACTTGTACACCAGAAACCCGATATTTAGGTGTATCTAGGTCTTATTATATCAGGGCGATATTTGGTCTACTATTGATTTTACACATAATTAAATGTATACCAGCAATACTTGCCCTGGGGTCAAGCCAGTTTTTTACGCGAAGGGAAAAAGCTGACTGGTAGTGCGGCGAACGAGTGTATGTGGTGACGGCTTGCAGTCAGAAAATTTTTAGTTTTTTTTTTGAAGGTTGCTGAAAAAAATAAACGGAAAAAGTGCTAGTGTGACCCCGCCCCTTTCAAACACCTATTATATAGCAAGACAAGAAAAACTTCCTCTTGAGGGGCGGGCACCCGGGACAATGAAAACTGCTTTTTTACGGATAAAATAAATCACGTATTTGCCCATAACTTAAAAAAACTGTCCCAGCAAAAAACCCAAAAACATAGGGCCCACGGAGGGGCCTTCCCTATGTTTTCCCGGGGGCCCAACGGAAGTGTACGACGTGGCCGCTAGGAATTTGCTCAGAGGCTGACCGGCGGGCCGCGGGGCGGCCCGTCGTAGGGATTGACCTTTGCCCTGTAAATTAACTTCTAAATATATTTCGATATATAAAGTTTTAAGGGTTTTTCACAGCCCTTAGCCCATTAATAGACTTGGGTGTTCAACACTTAAAACTTACTATATATGCAATATGCTTAGAAAATTTTAAACCCGAATATTCCTATGTCGTTACCGACAGGGGGCAAAGGGTTAAACCTTTGGGCACCATTTTGGGGGAATTCTTCCTTTATCTTATCACCCTATAAGGAATTTTTTTCTTCCTGTCCTGCAAATTTAAATCCTTACAATAATGTATAACATCATCGCTCCACCTCAAAACCCGCGTCCCGGCGCTGGAAAAACCCCCCCCCCCTCTTCCCCCCATCCATACCCCCACTAATCCCCTTCAGGTGTCTTCTTTAACCTGCATAAATTGGCCTTTTGAAGTCAGGACTCCCCGCTTATTAAAACTTCTATTTTTCCCATTCTCTCGCGTTTCCTAAGTACCCAAACCTTCACCTCTGAACTAAAACTTCCTGTTTTCGTAATACATCTAGAATATTAATCCTTGTAGGCTCCCTTATTGTTTTCCCTTTGGAATTTTCCAAATTATATTTAACATTTCTGCGTCTTGTAACCCATGTTAAAACCCGTCTATATTCCAAAGATTAAAATTTTCCCACCACGCATAATAAATTTTATCGCGCTTGTTTTTTTTTGCCTTTGGGCTGAAACCTCCTTTCATAAGTTTGGAGGCCTATACTTAAAAACCCAAAACCCTTTTCTCAGTTTTCCCCCGTAACCTTACCCATAAGACTCTTATGCTGTCATCGTTTTTAAAAATTTTTAACACAACACTGTAATGTATCTTTGCATAAAGCAAAATCTTCACCTGCCTGCCCGCCTATCCTTGTGAAAAAACTTTTACCCCCCTATCTCAACCTCCCCGGATCAAATACCTTCCCTGACATATCCAACCATATTCTGTTAATGCATTTTCAAAAATCCTCCAACTATTATTTCCCCACAGGAAATCATCTTGTTTAAATACTCCCACGTTTTTATAGTATACCTCAAACAAACCCCCTTTTTTTTCCCTTTTCCCCCTTTACATCTGAACGAGAACCTACACCTCGAGGTGGGGAAGAGGGAACTATCCGTTTCCGCGGGATCTTTCGTCTTGGGGAGCCGGGGCCAGACCGTCGTAACCTCCCCTCCAGATCAGAGGGCTTCGCCCTTCGTGAGAAAACGAGGTCGGGAGGGATATTCCCCTTTGCTGGAAAAAGTATGTGGGTTTTTCTTTAACAAATCAGGTTTGGTTACGTTTGGTTACGGTCAGGGGGAGGCAGTTTATGTGGATCTCATGGTAACTTTGTGTGGGAATCACAATGGGTATTTTTGAGAAAATTATTGGTTTGTTTTGGGAATACAGCCAAGCGTCTCACTCGGAAACCACAACTCGCAAGAATGGAATATGCGGGCGGGGCGTGGGGAAGACGTTGCGGGTGACCGTAGCAGACTTAACCAGGCCACGAACGGGCTAAGCATAAAAGGTGGTGGAAGAGGAAGGAGGGGGCGAAGGGGGGGGAACACTCGCCCGGCGCCCGAAAATGTGGTTCGATCTTACATACGTTATATATATATATATAAAATATAATATTATTTTATATATATATTTTTTATATTTTTATATATATATAATATATAGATAGTAGATAGATAGATAGATAAAGTATATAGATTAGATTAAAAGTATATAGATAGATGAAAAATACGTATATAATAGATAGAAATTACTAATAGATAGATAGATATATACGTATATAGATAGATAGATAAATACTATAATAGAAAATAAATAACTATATAGATAGAAGATATTAGTATTAATAGATGATAATACGTATATAGTAGAAAGATAGAAATGATATAATTTTTTTATTATAATAGTATATACATATATATTATATAATAATATATAAATTTATATTATTATAAATAGTTTTATAATATATATATATATATAATAATATTATATATAATATATATATATATATATATATATAAAATTAATATATTAATATATAGATATATATATATATATATATTAATATATATATATATACATATAATTATATAGTATATATATATATAAATTATATTTTATATATATATATATATAATATATATAATATATATATATACGTATATATATTATATATAAATAATATATATATATTATAATTATATATATATATATATATAATAAATAATATTATATATATAATTTTATATTTATAAACGTTTTATATATATATATATAATATATATACTTTATATATATAAAATATGTATATTTATATTATATTTATTATATATATATTGTATATGTATATAT
>JACEEZ010018565.1:205000-212106 GCA_016584305.1 Chionoecetes opilio
CTCGCCCCAGGTTGTCCTCCACGCGCACCTTAGGGCAGGAAGAGACGTCGGTGACGGGGAGAGCTTCCTAGGACATGATGACGAAGTTGCAGCCAGTGTCCCTTATGATGGTCGATGTCTGGGAGTTGTTGATGGTGCCTGCAAATGTAAAGTCAAGAGGGGTCCGGTCACTCAAGCAGAACGCTATCTTGTGTTTGGGTGGTGCCTCGGTCCCTTGCTTGAAAACCTGAGGGTTCCTGGGACACCGTGACCGAAGGTGGCCTTCTTCCCCACAATTGTAGCATTTATCCGCGAGTTGTTCCTCAGATCGGTCTGGACGATGGACTTGCTGGAGGTACCGCTGGATTTGTGCCTCGGATACGCGTTATGAGCCAAAGCCCACGCGTCTGCTTTCTCGACAGCAGTATTGAGGTTGGTAACATGCTGTTCTTTAATAAAGAGGCGGATGTCAGGGAGGAGAGAGGCAATAAGTTGGTTTAAGACCATAAACTCACTTATGGTCTTGAACGATTTGGTGACCTGGGACGCTTCCACCCACGAGTCGAACAGGTGCTACAGGCAGGTAGAGAACTGTCGGTAGTTCTCACCGACCCGTATCATGTTATTCCTAAAATTCAGCCGGTAATATTCAGCAGTCTTGTTGAAGCCAGTCAGCAGGGCCTGCTTCAGGAGAGAAAAGTTTCCAATCGTATATAAGTCAAAGGTGGAGTAGAGCTCGGCAGTGTCACCAGTCAGTAAGCTACCTAACCAGACATGGAGTGAATCATCCTTGAACTGTAGAAGGCCGGCGATTCGCTCGAACCTAGTAAGGTAGGAAGCGATGTGCTCGCCCCCTTGGTATGCGGGTAGACAGGGACGGCTTAGTAAGTGGTCTGTTGATGGTGACCCAGCTGACTGCCAAGTTAACTGGAGCTTAGATACCTCAAACTGCCGCTCTTTTTCTCTCTCTTCACGTTCACGTTCTTCTTGTTCACGTTCACGTTCGTTGGCCCTTTCTTCCCTTGCAAAAGTTTGCTGTTGAAGCACAAATTGAGCCACGTCAGTTCCTGAGAGGCCAAGACTGGGCCTTAAGTTCAGTAATACTTGACATTTTGGATAACGGAACAACAGAGCAGCAAACAAACACACTTAACTACTAAACACTAAACTTGCCACTAAACACACACTTAGGACCGGTTCACACTTCACGTTTTTGCTGTCCGTAGTCAAATTTGCGTCTTTTTGTCATCAGAAAACGTCCTTAAAACGTCACATTTGCCCGTAAACCCCCTTTGCCTGTGTAGTGTAAAACCAGGCTCTGCACCACCCCCCTTCCTTGGGGGCCCAGTGATCCGTCACTGCCCTTGAAAACCCCGGGGCTTTCCCCGGCTCCATTATTCGGAGTTTCCCAATGTTTTCCTCCGGGACTCCCGGGATGACGGGGTGACGTCACTAGACGTCATTTGTTTCGCGCCACGCCCCTGTAGAAAACGGACAGCAAAAACGTGTAGTGTAAACCCCCGCCTTGGGGAAACCCCCCTTTCCGGCAGAGGGGAAAGGGGACGGGGCGTCCGGAAAAAAATAACCTGGCCCCACCCCGAAAACCGGAAAACCCAGCCAAAGTTTTGGGGCTTAGGGGGCTTGCTTGCCCAAAGCCAAAGAGCAAGGTGGGTTAAAAGGGTTTATTGCCCGCAAAACCCACGCTCGAAGGAAAACGAGCGAAATACTGCGACGCCACAAACCACTTTTTTTTCACGATAAAAAATTCAACACAACCTTCGGCACTCTACACGCTCCTTATTCCCTTTGGTCGCCAATTGTGGGGAAAACGAGTGAAAAGACAACACTGTTTGGGTTTACCCGGGGATTCCGGGATAGGGTTAAAAGCTGGCTTTAAGGGTTGAGGGCTGTAAGGGTTTGAAAAATCCCAGCCCTAAAATAAAAAGATTTTACTAACGCCCTTGCTAAAACAAGTATTTCCACAACACCACCCCCAAACTCCCCCCCATGCTACCTGGCTCCAACCCCCTTTTCCTCTCAACCTAGGTCACTGAGCACGATCCCGGGGGCCGACAGAATTTGGGAAAGGGGAAAGTTGACCTGGGAAAACAGGGAACATATAAAAACATAAACATAAGAAAAAAGGAAGCCCCAAGAAGCCGTGAGCCCTTTAAAGAGGTGGGTTCCTTTTTTTCCCTTAACATTTACCAAACATCCCCTTTCACCCTATCCAGGGAATTTTTTCTAGCCCCCCCTTTAAAGTCTATAATAAATCCGCACTAACAAAACCTGTCTAATGAGCCCTTCCCCAATTCTTTTCCCAAACCCTTTTTGGGTAAACCCCTTTTTTCCCTATTTTTTTTTTTTAAAATCTACGTTTTTTTCCAGTTTGAATCCTTATTTCGTTTATCCCATGTTTAATAGCCTTTAAGAATTTCCCCCAAACCTTCCTTTATTAAAATTTTTTTAAACCCAACTTAAAAACTTCTATAAAGGTTTCCCCCCTTTAAATTTGGGCTTCCCTCGAGGAGTGTAAATCTATTAGCTTCCATCTCTTCTCTTTAAAAAATTTACGCCCCCTTTTGAATATTTTGGTCATCCTACCCCTGCACTTATTTTAAACAAGGCTTTTCCCAACCCTGAAATAGGGAGCCCAAAACTAAACTGCTTTGCCCTACGTGAGGCCCTTGATAGAGCAAAATTTAAAGCTTTAGAATAACCCCCCGCACTTCACTTTTAACACTTCGGGGTAAGAATCCTAACCCTATTAGCTCTTTTTTCAAACCCTAAATTTTACATTGTTTCTGGTCGGAGGTCGGACCCCCCCCCCCTCACTCCCAGATCTTTCTCACCTTTTAATCTTTTCAGCGATACATTACGTATGGTGTATCTAACCGGGTTGTTGTTTTTCCCCAACTTTTCATAACGTTTGGCACTTTCAATTTTGAATTCCTCCTGCCATCGGGACTACCCATCATTAATTTATCAAAGGGCTCCCTGAAAATATGTTTCCCATCAACTGTGATCCAATAATCCTCCTACCTTAAAATCATCCCAAACTTGCTGTATCACTGCTAATCCCACTATCCAAGTCTTTTAGGGAAAAAAAAAAATAGTAAAGGGCCAAAAAAAGACCCTTGTGGAACCCCCCTTGTCACCGCCCCCAAATTTAGATTTAGAATCATTTTAATTTTAAAACCCTTTTTTTTTGCCCATCCCCTTAGCCAAACTCTGATCCAAAGAAGAAAATTCCCATCTATTCCATGAGCCTTTAAACCTTTTCTAAGGGGTCGCTCGTTAGTACCTTGTTGAAAGCCTTCTAAAAGTCCCGGATATTATTTCCTAAACCTTATCATTATCTGCGTTTTAAAAAAAAACCTTTTTCCCATAAAAATCAAAAAAATTTTGTGAGACATTGGGCCTACCCTTGGGGGGAATCCATGTTTTGGGAAACATTGACCAAAAAAAAAGTTTTTCTAAATCTCCTAATATTTTTGCAATTAGATTCCAATAATTTACCCCACCACTGACGTTTGCCTAATGGGTCATAATTTGAATTTAGTCCTCTGGCCCCTTTTAAAAAATGGGGCTACATTCCTTTTCCCCCAAAAATAACGGCACTTTGCCCCTTTTTTTAAAATTTTTTTCCTTTTCCCCCCAATAACGGAAATTATTCCCATTTTCAATAGATTTTTCCCAAAATGTGCCAAATAAAAAAACTCCTAAAAAACCCTTTTTCATTCTTTAATACTCTGGGTAAAATTCATTGGTTTGGGGGAAATTAAAAATTTTTCATTTTATCCATACCCTCTTCTACCATTTCAAAAGTTTTTCACAATGTCTTTGAAATTTTTTCCCACGCTTCCTATAAAATTTTTTTCACTATCAGGTTTTCGTCGGGTATCTTCCAAAATAAAAAAAAACTTTAAAAATAATCATTTGATTTTTACACATATCTTCATCCGTAAATTTTTGACTAACCCCGCTTAATCTTAAAAAGCTCCACTAATTCCCTTGTCTTCGTTTTTTATACTTGAAGAACCCCCTTTGGGGGCGTTTTTTTTCCCGCCCTCGACCTTAATTTTCATGGGCTGTTTTTTAGCTTTCTCTTGTTAAACTCTTTAAACCCTCCTCGCCCCTCCCGTTGTACTGTTTTTTTGGGTTTACCTGTCCCGCCTTGGGAAAATGTTTTTTTTTTAAAATCCAAATTTTGTGTTTTTAAACTCGTGGTCATCCCCTTTCGGGTAATTCTTCCTTGATTTTTATCGCCCTATAAGGATTTTTTTTTTTTCTGTCCTGCAATTTAAAATTTCCTTTAAAAAATAATGTAAAAAATCATCATCCGCTCCAACCTCAATAAACCCCTGTCACCGCCCCTGACCTCGGGGCCCTCCTTCCCCTCCATCCTATACCCCGACCTAACCCCTTCAGGTGTTTTTTAAAACCTGCAAAATTGGCTTGTTTAAAATCCCGGTACTCCCTGCTTATTAAAACTTCTTTTCCTACTTCCCCCTGCTGTTTCCCTTTCGTACCTCCAACCTTCACCCTGTAACTAAATCTTCCCCGTTTGTTTGGTAATACATTAAATATTTTCTCTAGTAGGCTCCCCTTTTTTTTTGCCTTTGGAATTTATCCTAATGAATTTAACAATTCCTCCGTCATTGTAACCTACGTTAAAACCCCGTCATATTCCAAAATTAAAATTTCCCACCAAGCATAATAATCAATTATATCTGCAAGGGCCCTTTTTTTATTTCTTGCCATATAGGAGCTTTAATCCTCCTTTCATAAATTTTTTTGGCCTTTTATTTTACACCCCAAAAACATTTTCCCCAGTTCCCCCCGTTAAAACCCCCCCCTTTTCCCCCCAAAAAAAAGAAAATCTATCTGTCATCTGTTTTTTTTAAAAATTATTAAAAAAACACGGGAATGTATCTTTTGCCCTAAAAAAGCAAAATCTATCCCTCGCCCCGCCTAGCCTATTTCCCTTTTGAAAAAACTTAACCCAGCTACTCAAACCCCCGGGTCAAAAACCCTTTTCCCCGTATAAACCAACCATATTTTCTTTAATGCTATTATATCAAAACCCCCACCCCTATTTATTTCCCCACAGGAAAAATAAACTTGTTTAAAAAAACTCCTACAGTTTGTTAGTATACCTTCAAGCAACTCCTCTTCTTTTTTGTCCTTTTTTTTCATTATCTTTTAACGAAGAAAAACCACACCACAGGGTGGAGAGAGAGAGGGGAAATATCCTGGGTTTTTGTCGGGATCTCTTCTGGGCCCTTTGGGGAGGGCCCGGGGCCAGACGCGTCGTAACCCCCACTTTTCCCGATCAGAGAGCTTTTGCCCTTCGTGTGAAGCAGGGGGTCGGGAGGCATATTTCCCCTTTTCTGGAAGAGATGTGGCGTTTTTCTCTTGAACCCCAAAACAGGTTAGGTTACGGGAGGGTAGGGCAGGTTTTTTGTGGTAATCTCACGGTAACTTTGTTTGGGAAACACAATGAGGGTATTTTCGAGAAAATTATATGGTTAGTTTCGGAACTAAGCCAAGCGTCTCACTCGGAAACCACATACTCGCATAGAGAACTGGAATATGCGGTCGGGACGTGGTGAAGACGTTGCGGGTGACCGTAGCAGACTTAAACAGAGCCACGAACGGACTAAGCATAATCAGGGGGGGAAAAGGAAGGAGGGGGCGAAGGGGGCGAACACCGCCCCAGCGCCGAAAGTGGGGTTCGACTACAACGAATATATAAATATGAAGGGTAGAGAGATATAATAAAATAAGAGATAAAAATAATAATATAGATATAAGAATATATAATATAAAAGAGATATAATATGAGAAGTATATATAGATAGATATATAAGATATATATATAGAATAGAGATATATAGATATATAGATATATATAATATATATATATAGTAAATATAAGATATATTTATATATACGTATATATATATAAGAGATATATATAGATATAGATGATATATAATATAATATAGAAGATATATAAGATATAAATATATATAGATAATATATATATATATATAGTAAATTTGATATATATATATATAATATATATACGTATAATTATATATAATACGTATAATATTATAGTGATATAAAACGGAGATAAAAGAATATATATAGATAATAAGTATATTTTATATTAAAATATAATTTAAGAACGGATAGATATATATAATATATATATACTTATATATAAGAATCTAGATATATAGATATATACGGATAGAAGAATATATATATAAGATATATAGTATAGTATATATAATAGAAATAACGAATTTTATAGTATAGAGATAATTTTTATATATAGATATAAATATACGTATAATAGGAATTGATAAGAGGAGAACGATTAGATAGAGAGAATATATATAGATAGATAATAGAGATATATAGAGAAGAGATTTGAAATATATATATATAATATATATGGGGTATATAAAAAAGATAGGATAAAATATAATAATATATATATATAATATAGATATAATAAGATTATATAGATAATATATATATATATAATAGATAATAATGTATATATAGAATCTAAAATAATAATATATATATATAATAATACGTATATATTATATAATATATATATACGTAAATATATAAAATATAAATATATATATATAATATAGATATATATAATTATACGTTTTATATATATATATATAATATTATAATATAGTATATATATAATATATAGATATAGTAATATAATATAATATATATATATATAATAAAATATAATATATATATTTTTTAAAAAAAATATATATATATATAAAATATATATAATTTAAAAACGTATATTATATATATATACGTATATATACGTATAGATATATATAATATATATATACGTACAATGGTTGCCGCGATAACTTTTTTTTCAACTTGCGATAACGATAAAAACGATAATTTTTTCCCAGCATGCGATAAACAATAAACGATAAAAAAATTCAAAAACCCAACCCTGCGGTAAGCGATAAACGATAAAACGATAGCGATAAAAAAAATTTAACTTGCGATACAAAAGCGATAAATGATAAGTGCCTTTATTTAGTTGAAATATTAAAAAAAGC
>JACEEZ010018566.1:0-16569 GCA_016584305.1 Chionoecetes opilio
GAGAAGGGAAAAAAGAGAGAAAAAGAAAAAAGGGGAGAGAGAGGAAGAGAGAGAGAGAGAGAAGAGAAAAATCCCTTTCCAGTTTTAATAGCTTTACTCACAAATCTCTCTCTCTCTCTTCATATTTTTCCTTCCTTTATCTATTTTACTCTCAACCCTTTCCTTCCTCCTCCTCCTTTCCCCTCCTCCTTCAATATATATTTGCAATTAATGTGGGGGTTCTAAAGGTATAGATTCCTCCCCTCCCTCCTCCCCTCCCCCCCTCCTCCTCCTCCTCCTCCTCCTCCTCCTCCTCCCCTCCTCGGTATTTATTAAGAAGACGAAACTCCATTCCAGAACAGAAAACATGTATGCAGGACTCGAAAGGGATAGATGGTAATAGGAGAGATAACAGTAGACGAATACAAAGTTTGCTGAAACTTGACCCGCAAAACCCGTGGGGGTGGGAAATTCGCCGCGACTACTTCGCGAAGTCACAGTCAACTTTCGCTCCCATTAAAGGTTATTTTCAATAAATCGCTATGTAAAAAAAAATGTTCCTGTTTTTGGGGAAAATTTAGCAATGTTACCCCGATATTCAAGAAAGGGATAAGAGCCTCGAATAATTATCCCCAATTAGTCAAACGTCCGGATTGTTAAACTTTTGAGAAAATATTGGGGGATAAAATAGTTCTTTTCTCGATGAAAAAAACCTATACTAAAACCCCACAGGGTTTTTCGAAATAAGAATCCTGTTTAACAAACCTACGGGGTTTTTTTAATGTCATTTATTCAAACTGGGACGCTAAAATTCCTCGGGTGTAATATACCTTGATTTTCAGAAAGCCTCGATACAGTTCCAATAACGACTGTTGACCAAGCTAAGGGACATGGCATGGAGAGCAATTTGTTCAGGGTTGGCGAGGCTTTCCAAAACGTAAACAAGGGTAGTAAAAAAGGTGAGGCTCGATTGGTTAGATGTCACTCGTGGGGGGCCTCAGGGTCGGGCTTGGGTCCTAATTTTTTCTGATATATACAACGATCTGGACTGCGGGCTTGATCTAAATATCAAAAATTTTCAGATGACACCCAAATAGGTTTTAAAGATATACTAGAAAAAACTGCAACTCTACAAAGTGATCTCGACAAACATCGATTTGGGGGATAAATGGCATTAAAATTCAATTTCCCATATATGTAAAGTAATGATATAGGGAAAGAAACCCCAAAAAATAATTCAAAAGAAAATAAATCGTTAATGAAGTACAGAGGGAAAAGATTTAGGTGTCATCATCATAATGATCTGAAAACCCAAATTTGATTGCCTAGCTGCAGTAAAAAGGCAAATATGATGTTGGGCTATTAAAAGTAATTTGAACATAAAACCCGAAAGTAAAAGACACAATTATACCGTCTTGGTTAGGCCGCACTTGGAAAAGGCCTTCAATTCTGGCGCCCTGTTTCGTAAAAGATCAAACCCAAATTTGGGAAACAGTGCAAAGAAGAGAACCAAACAAAATTCCCTCTCTGCGAAATTCACTTATAAGAGAGACTGCGGAAACTTAATATGTTTTTCCTTTAAAGGATCGTAGAATCCGTGGGGATTGATAAAACCCTTTTAAAATCCAAAAAAAGGTTTGATTTTATTAAACAAGAGAACCCCTTTTGAGTTTCAATCAAGTGACAACAGAAAAAATGGTTTAAAACTAAACGGTCAAGTTGCACACCCATCTCCGTAAAAATTATTTCAATTTAGAGTCGTTATCGAGGAAAATTACCCGCAAAATTGTCGGAGCCAACACAATAATCTAAAAAAATTTCCCCAAAAAAAGAACTTGACGCCCCTTAAAGTTTGGGGGTTGTTTGGAAAATTTTTTTTAAAAAAAAAGGGGGGGGGGGTTTTTTTTTGTTTTAAAAAAAATTTTTAAAAATTTTAAAAAAAAATTTTTTAGGGGGGGTTTTTTTGGTTTTAAAAAAAACCCCAAAGGGGCCCCCCCGGGGGGAAAAAAAATTTTTTTTCCCCCCTTTTTTAAAAAACCCCAAAATTTTTTAAAAAAAAAAAAAATTTTTTAAAAAAAGGAAAAAAATTTTTTTTTAAAAAAAATTTTCCCCTTTTTCCCAAGTAAAAAAAAAATTTTTTAAAAATTTTAAATTTTTTTTTTAAAAAAAATTTTAAAAATTTAAAAAAAAAAATTTTTAAAAAACCCCCCCTTTTAAAAAAACCCCAAAAAAAAAAAGGGGAAAAAAAAAAAAATTTTTTTTTGGGGGGGGGGGGGGGGGGGGGGGGCCGGGGGGGGGTTTTGGGGGCCCGGGGGCCCGGGGGGGGGGGGGGGGGGGGGGGGGGGGGGAAAAGGGGGGGGGGGGGGGGGGGGGCCCGGGGGGTTGGGGGGTTCCAAAATTTTTTGGGGGGGGGGGGGGGGGGGGGGCCGGGGGGGGCCCCCCCCCCCGGGGGGGGGGGGGGGGGGGGGGGGGAAAATTTTTTTGGGGGGGGGGGGGGGGGGCCCCCCGGGGGGGGGGGGGGGGGGGGGGGGCCCCCCCCCCGCCCCAATTTTTTTTTTTGGGTTTTTTTTCCAACTTTTTCCAAAATTTTTTTTTTTTTAAAAAGGCCCCCCCCAAAAAGGTTTTTTTTTATTTTAAAAACCCGTTTTCCCCTTTTTCCCCGGGGGTTTTTTTTTTAAAATTTTTTTTTTTCCTTTTTTTTTTTTTTTTTTTTTTTTTTTTTTTTTTTTTTTTTTTTTTTTTTTTGTTTTTTTTTTTTCTCTTTTTTTTTTCCCCCCTTCTCTCTCTCTCCCCTTTTTTTTCCCCTCTCCCCCCTTCTTTTTCTCTTTCTCTCCCCTTCTCCCCCCCCCCCCCTTTTTTTTTTTTTTTTCCCCCCCCCCCCTTTTCTCTCTCTCTCTCTCCCCCCTTCCCCCCCCCCCCCCCCTTTTTTTTTTTTTTCTTTTTTTCCCCCTTTTTTTTTTTTTTTTTTATTTTTTTTTTTTTTTCCCCTTTTTCCTTTTTCCCTTCTTCCCCCTTCCTCTTTTTTCTTCTTCCCCCCTTTATTCCCCAATTTTTAAAAAACCAAAAATTTTCCCCCCCCCCAGGGAAAAAAAAAACCCCCGGGGGGGGGTTTTTTAAAAAAAAGGGGGTGGGGGGGCCCCCCCCAAAAAAAAAAAAAAATTTTTTAGGGGGGGAAAAAAACCCCCCCCAAAAAAAAAAAAAAAAAATTGGGGGGAAAAAAGGAAAAAAAAAAAAAGGGGGGGGGGCCCCCGGGCCCCCAGGCCCCAAAAAAAAATTTTTTGGGCTGAAAACGAACCAGAGAAAAGTTGTAATGTTAGAAAATATTGTGCACGAAAATTTAAAGGGGAAACTTGAGAAGATGGGGAAAAAAAAGTTTTAGTTTTGGAAAAAAAATAATTTCTTTTTGAAAATTTGAGTGGATTAATTTTAAAAGGAAAAACAAGCGTTAAAAAGGGATGAAATGAAAGCAGAAAAGGAAATTTAGTACACAAAAAATTGGGAAAAAGACAAAAGAGGAAAGGGAAAAATGAAAGGAAAAAAAATTTGGGAAAATGAACAGAAAAAAAAACCAAGAAACTTACGGCAGATTTTTTGAAATCAGGAAAATGAAAAAAAAAATCTGACCAAAGAAGTATAAAAGTAAACAAACAAAAAGGAAAATTTATTTTAAAAGATAGGTAACAAAAAGAAATGGGTCATCATTTTTGGTTTGAAGGAAAAAGTGCTGCCCAAGAAAAACTTAAAAGAAGAGGGAAAAAAAAGGAAAAATTCAAAAAAAAATATTTAAAATAGTAGAAGAAAAAACGGGGGGTAGAAGAAGAAATAGAAGAAATCCTAGGTTTAGGAAAATTGAAGAGGGAGGGGCCCCCGCCCCTTTAAAATTATGTTTAGGTCCCCCACAATAAAAGCACTAAAATATATTTGCTAAGGCATGGGGAAAAAGGGGAGAGACAGAAGAAAAAGAAAAAATGATAAGAAAAGATATGAAAGAGGAAAAAAGACCGTTTTTAAAGTTACTGTTTTTTAAGAAACCAAAGAAAAAAAAAAGAAATTTAGGACGGAGGGGGGAAAAACCCGAAATTTTATTGGGGGTTTTAGAATAAACCCGGAAAAAGTGGTACTAAAAAAAAAAAAGAGTAAGAGAAGACAGTCCCAAAAAAAAATGAAAAAGGATGGCAGGTATGTAACAAATATGAATGGGCTAAGGGCAACATTAACGAAGAAAAAAGATTACCCAGAAACCCAAAAAAACCAGGCCCCAAATTTGGTTTAGTAAAAAACGAAACTGGGGTTTTTCTGAGGATGGCCCGTTGGGGAGGGTCAATATAATGTATGGGGAGAAACAAAAAACCAGAACCCAAAGGGGGGTGGTGTAATTATTTTAACAAGGAAAAAATTTTGGTAGTAGGAAACGTGGGAAAAGGAGAAGGAATGCCCCGAGGCTTGGGAAAGGGAGGGAAATTTGGGGATTTAAAAAAGGGAAGATAAAAGACTTAGTAATCGTATACGTTTTCCCCCTAAGACAAAAAAAATTTCCCCCGGGGGGAGGGAATTGGAGACATTAAAAAAGAGACAAAGCCCAAATGTTGAAAGAATAGGGTGGAAAAATTTTGAGAAAATAATTTCAATCGGGAAATTTTTAAATGCAAAAAAGTTTGCTTGGGGAAAAATGGTTTTACTGAAGGAGGAGGAAAAATCATGGGGTGGTAATTGTTTTATTTGGTAATGAATAACATCATTTTACTCGTGGATTTTAAAAAGAACACCAGATTCAGAGGAAGTGAAAAACCATCAAGGGCTAGAAATACTATTTATAAAAAACCCGAAGTAAATTAGTGTGAATTTTCAGTGCCCACTTTTTAAAGAGCGAAAACCAAAGTACTTATTTAATTTTTAAATTAAAAGAAAAGCAAAAAAAGAGGGGAGAAAAAAAGAACACAAGAAAGGAAAATACAATTATGGAAAAGCAGACTTTGGGCGGATTTAAAAACATTTTTCGGAGAGACAGCTGGAGTAAATTTCCCTGCAGCAAGGGGGGTAACCCCGGAAAAATGGGATGAGTTTATCCGAAATTTTTCAAACCCAAGGAAAAAAATAGTTATTTTTCCAAGGATAGTTATCAGGAAAAGAAAAAAAAAGAATGGTTTTTAAAAGAAAAAGTGAATTAGCAAGACTTTGAAAGTAAAAAAACATGGAAAAAGTTGGGGGAAAAAAATTTGGGATCAACCTTTGGGAGAAGTCCAAAGCAGCTGAACCCGAAATGTAAGAATCCCAAAGAAGAAAAAGTTTTAAATATTAAGGAAGGGGAAAATAATAGAAAAAGTTTAAAAAGAACCCAAAATTTTCTATAGAAAATTTTTATGGAAAAGAAAAAAAAAGGAAGGAAAATTAAACTGAAAAATTTGAAGGGATAGTGTATGAAGGGTTTCATTTCAACAGGCCGAGGTGATGAATAAGTGCTTTACAGACTGATTTACAAAGAAATTTAATTTTTAAAAAGAAAAAAAATAATAGCAAAAGAAAATATAAAGGAAGACATAAAAGTAGGGGTTTAAAAAGAAGTAAAAAAGGGTTGGGAAATTCCCAAAATGTTTAAAAAAAGCCCCGGGGCCAGATGGGTGTCGAAATGGAAAAGAAAGAGTTCGTAACCAACTAGCAGGAAAGTTTCCCTAGTGTAATTGAGAAATTCACTCAAAGGGGAAGGGAATTTCCCCCTTTATTGGAAAAGAGCAATATTGTGCCCCCCAATTTACAAAGGAGGGGAAAAAAGAAGAAACCCCTGAATTACAGGGGCCCGTATCATTAAACAAGTGTAGTGGGGAAAAAAATTTTTGAAAAAATTTGGAAAGACAAAAATGTTTAAATATTTTTAAAAACAAAAAACACTTTCAGGTGGCCATTTTGGTTTTAGAGGAGAATTTCATGTACAATTTAATGGCTAACAGAGAATTTTTTTAAATAGCAAAAGAAAATCGGGGTTAAAGGGGGTTAATTGTGGGGTAAGAAATCCGGGATGCAACGGAAAATTATTAGAAGCATTTGATGGGATTTTCCCCTGACCACGATGCCTTTTCCCCCTTGCTTGCTGTACTCTTGATCAGTCACGGAGTTTTCCCGGGCTTAAGAGGCATTTTCACGGTTATATTTATGCAATGGCCTGTATAATAAAAATTTGTGGACTAGACAACCCTTAAAAAAAGTCATCAAGTAAAAAATCACCATCACCACGTAATCGGATCTGGCCACTGCCATTGGATGTTTTTTGTTTTTTGTAAGGGTTTAAAGTAGGATTGTGAAGGTAATGGTAATAAAGGCCCCTTTGTGGAGGATGGGACGTTTTTTAGGCTGGGGGGGGCTTGGGGCGAGGGGCAAAACAGAGGGATCTACTTTCCCTACGAAGGAATAATGGGGTGAAGGGATAAAAGTAAAATCATGAAATAAGTAGATATGTGTTATGCGTCGTTGGTTTGCTTTGCGAGGCAACGAAAACACCCTGCGAGAAAAACACTTTTTTTTTTCTTCCCCTTTAAAAGCATGTTATGTAAATAGTATGGAAAATCAGCAAATTTAAAATGCAAAAAAATTATGCAACCCCTCCCCTTTTAAATGTTTTTTTTTCTCTCTCCCTTTTCCTTTAAACAAAATGGATATTTTGCAAATCGCTCCGCATTGAATCAAGGTGTCCCCACCGAGCCGCCGCTCGCCACACCCAACCGCCACACGCTCGCCACCCCACACGCCACACGCTCGCCACCACCACACGCCACACGCCGCCACCCCCACACGCAACGCTCGCCACCACACACCCACACGCTCGCCACCACCCCTGGCCACCCACCCCTGCCCCGCAGGCGGGAGGGAATAGTTTGGGCCCCTGCTCACTGGTATCCATGGATAAATAAAAAAAAAGCACGGGGCGGTCACAAAAAAATGAGGCCTTGCCCGGTCCCGCGTCCTGAGTGTGTTTCAACAATGCTGCACTTACAATATAAACATGCACAATTTTTAAATATACAACAAACACACACACACAATATTATATATATTATATATATATATATATATTATATATATATATATATATATATAAAATTATATATAATATTATATATATATATTATATTTTTTTATATAATATATATATTTTATATATATTATATTATATAAATATATTAATATATATATTATATAATTATAATTTTTATTATTTTAATATATATTATATTATAATAATATAATATAATTTGCATGCTGCATGCTGCTATACTATGTTGTGTCACTTTTCCCACGCCATCTCTATAATGCTGCAGAGGTGCGGGGGGGGTAAAGGGCCGGGGGGCTTTGTTGCCGAGAACTCACCGAGCAGAATAATTACCGCCGCCCACGCTCGTACCCGGGTTCCTGTATCGCGCTCCTGTCACGTGGGCCTTCACACTGCTCCCCCCTGTCATGCGGGGGGCCTGTATCGCGGGCCGTCATGCTGTTTCCTGTCATGGGGCTGGCCCTGTCATCGCTGCTCCTGTCACGCGGGCCCGGTCATCACTGTTCCTGCATCGCTGGGCCTGTCATCGCGGGGGGCCTGTCACCCTGGGCCTGCAGCGGGGCCCTTCATCGCGGGGCCTGTCATCGCGGGGCCCTGTCTCGTGGGCCTTCACCGGGGGGGCCTGTCACCGCTGGGCCTGTCACCGCTGGGCCTGCCCCGCTGGGCCTGTCATCGGGGGCCCTGTCATCGCTACCCCTGTCATCGCTGAGCCTGTCTCGCGGGGCCTGTCACCGCGGGCCTGTCATCGCTGGGCCTGTCATCGCTGAGCCTGTCATCGCTGAGCCTGTCATCGCTGGGCCTGTCATCGCTGGGCCTGTCATCGCTGGGCCTGTCATCGCTGGGCCTGTCATCGCTGAGCCTGTCATCGCTGGGCCTGTCATCGCTGGGCTTGTCATCGCTGGACCTATCATCGCTGCACCTGTCATCGCTGGGCCTGTCATCGCTGGACCTGTCATCGCTGGGCCTGTCATCGCTGGGCCTGTCATCGCGGCCGTCACGAGGTCATGAGAGGCGAGCCAAGCAGTGAACCCTTAACACCACACTCCACGACCACACCAACCACAACGATCACCAAGGACCAATGGGGGGACGGGATAACAACATATTATTTTTCAGTACCAATATGAGAATGACATTGAAATTGTCCTCAAAATGGCACGAAATATAGGATGAAGTTTCTACTGATCTACTTTTATCGAACCACACACACACACACACACACACACACACACACACACACACACACACACACACACACACACACACAGGGAAACTCCGTAGTGTACCGCTTAGCACACTCGACTCACAACTAAGAAGTCCCGGGTTCGATCCCCGGGCGGAGCGAAGACAGACGGGCGGTCTTCTTAAAACCCGAGCCCCTGTCCACCCAGCAGTGAATGGGTACCAGGAGTTAGCCGGGGGTTTGTGACCCGCCTCCCGGGGTGGTGGCTTCGGCCACTAAGCACTGAGCACTAAGGATGAATGATACAAAATGTTAACATGGAGACGGGGCCATACGAGCGTTGCTCAGGCCCTGTAACATACAACTAGGTGAATACACACACACACACGATGAATAAATATAATACATCCTTCACAAAGCCATTTATACATATACTCGCAGACCCAAAGGTGAGTAGAAGGGTAAACAAGATCATTGTCAATAATTTTATCGACCCGCGGGAACAATTACCGCCGCCCCCGCCGCCCCCCTCCCCGCGGCACTGTCGACGTGGCAAGCCTCGTGCCCTCCCGGACCTTCCCTCCATAAGCATCGTAATTGCAACTATTTCGCCACTAATGTTACAAATAATGCTCTATTACCTAGCTTGGTATCCTTTTAGTGTGTGTGTGTTTAGTCTGTTCCAAATAGTTATTATACAAGGACACGCCTCCAATTATTCTAGTATTTTTTTTCTTTCTTTTTATCCGGAGCGTCAGCCAGTAAACGTCCTGAAAACACTTGTTCCACATCAGCTTCCACAGGAGGGATGCTTGTCTCCATTACTGCCACAAACCAGTATTTGGGATGCAGAAAAGACTAATGACAGATAGGACTGGCAGTATTCAACACATGATTAAGAAGACCATGATCGAATATTAGATTACTAACCTTGATCTAGTCAGTTACTTTCTTTGTTCTGACGATTAGTTACACGATTAGAAAATAATGTTGTAAGAAAATTGAAGAGTGAGGTCTTCCATGACATCCATTGGGACAAACAAATAGCTACTTATTAATTATTTATCGCTCTATATCCATTTTGACGGTCTCATGAAGAATTATATTCACAGTGCTCAGCAAAAAAATTGGCTAGTAAGTCCTGCCGTGCCCTATGCTTCCGCTAGTCAGCCTTATGGATAATACGGCCTGGACGAGGAGTAGTGAACGGATGATGGCATGGATGTTATGGATGCCTGCTGATGCTTGCGAGACCCCTGCAGCCATCTCCCCCAGGCGGCGATGCGGGCAGGGCCCTCGGCCTGGCACTATATATACCCTGCAACTCACTCCCGCTGCAGAGTTTGTCGCTGAGACTACTACAGCCTGCCAGCTCCGCCTCTCTCACTCCCAAAAACAAGGTTGATCCCTTGTGCCTAAGAAAAGACTGCATCACACACAAACTATGTAGCATATTTAGTTATTACAAGTGCTTGTGGCCCTTCGGACCCATGTATTGATGTTGTAGTACACACACACTCACACACGTACACAAACGGACACGCACGCACGCACACACACATGCACACACACGCACACACACACACACACACACACGCAAACAAACGGTAAGTACATGAGTTCTACGGAGTAAGTGACATGCGGCAAGACGTTACGAAGAGTTTCTTCCTGTCATCTAATACTCCTAAAAGTGGTTTTAGCCAAAAACCCCCTTCAAAATGATCCAATCAACATGGGACTAAGCCGCTTACCACTACGATTTATTGCGATTTTTTTTAGCCTACTCCTATCAAAATGTAATTACAGTTTCGGCTACCCAAAACAGACAGACACACAGACAGACATACGGCTACTCCTATAGTATATTAGATTAGACAAGTGCTTGTGGGCCCTTCGGACCCATGTATTGATGTTTGTAGTAGTATACGTATATTAGACAACATGTGATTGCAAATTCCAATCGTGTTGTTGCTGGCGTTGGTCACTGGTCAAAGTGCCTCGGGGTAGACCACGTTCCGTGTGATTCCAACCTTTTGTGTTCCGTGTGATTCCAACCCTTTGTGTTCCGTGTGATTCCAACCCTTTGTGTTCCGTGTGATTCCAACTCTTTGTGTTCCGTGTGATTCCAACCCTTTGTGTTCCGTGTGATTCCAACCCTTTGTGTTCCGTGTGATTCCAACACACACTCACACACGCACACAAACGTAAGTCCATGAGTCTACTGAGTTTGTGGAATATGGCAAGACGTTACCGCAGAGTTCATCATGTAATTTACTCCCTGAAAAGTGTTTTTAGCCCAATACTCCCCTTCAAAATGATTCAATCAACATGTGACCAAGCCGCTTACCACCTACGATTATTTGCGATTTTTTGAGCCTACTCTCATCAAAATGAATTTACAGTTTCGGCTACCCAAAAACAGACAGACACACAGACAGACAGACAGACAGATACACGGCTACTCTATAGTATATTAGATGTAAAGTTAACTCTCTCTCTCTCTCTCAGTAACAGGAGGCGGCGTTGCGTCAACCATCTTGGAGCCTCATCACAGCGCGACATGGAGTGCGTTGCTTTGGCTGGTATTGACCCTAGTATTGCCAGTGTAACCCAATCACGAAGACAATAGTGATCGGGACAATAGTTCCGGAGAATGTGTTTGGTATTGTAGGTGTCTCGACCTTGCGAGTAGTGTCAGGTTTACAAACCCGTGCGATAAATATATTGATAATATTATTTAAAAGAAAGAAATTCACTTCCGTCATTACCATTATAATCTCTTGTTTCTATATAACTTAAAATAAACTACTACTTGCATTGGTGATGCTGTTTTCAATAGTAAGAATGGTAAGAAAAGATTGCACGAGGTCTGAGCGGTTGGCGATGCTGGTAAAACATGGCAACGCCAGGATGGAGCACGGCTTTAAAAACAGTTTCATGCCTCATTCCTAACTGTCCCCGTACTGCCTAACACCGTTTTATCAATCACTTTCCCAGCCATAAAAGAAGAGGTCAGTAAGGTGTGTGTACCCCGTTTATAAAGTAAAGGAAAGAAATGTCTTTGTTCACCAGCCGGGGCCCCCCACAGCCAGGCGTTTTTGTCACGTCTTTTCACACCATCTATGCAAACATTTTACACTGTTTTTTTCTTGTCAAGCTATTTCAGGAGAGACTTTTGGGAACCTAACTTCAATTTAAAAATTTACACTAAAAGTTGCATTTTTGTAAAAGTTTTGATGAAATTACTTGCAGTTTTTTTAATACGAAGGCGCAGCTTGGGGCGGTACGGCCCGAAAATTTTCTTCGATTTTAGAAAATAATCGGGTGATCCCGCTGGAAACTGGATTGCAACCCAACACCCGCTGTAACATATGTCTAAGCCCATCAGATAAATATACAATGGGGCCCATCCCAAGCTTTATGACATTTTTTTCTCATTTAATAATCATTTTGTGCCCCATTCGTGGCATAAATGGGTTTTGCACACGTTATTTTTTCCCAAATGAAGCCCCCAAGGCAGAGTACGGGGGAGGGGGCACGTCCCCCCCTATGAAAATCCGGTGCCCCCCACGGGCAAGGTGTTATCTAATGTCTATAATGTATAAAATTATCTAACCCCCACCATGTCTGTCTTTAATCCCTTTACCCTTTATCTGAATCAGGGGTCCCGAGCCCCGCTT
This sequence comes from Chionoecetes opilio, assembly GCA_016584305.1. Lineage (NCBI taxonomy): Eukaryota > Metazoa > Arthropoda > Malacostraca > Decapoda > Majidae > Chionoecetes > Chionoecetes opilio. The sequence continues at coordinate 11,885 of JACEEZ010018566.1, forward strand.
GCCTAGGCCCCCCCCCAATCAGCTGTCCCCCCCATCCCCCCATTGATAAAACCTACTATAACAGCCCTGAACCCCCCTGAAATATCCCCTTTGCATTTTTGCCAGATCGAGGAGAAGAGGGCGGTGGCAAGGGTTTCGTCTGATGATGGCGGGGGCGTGCCAGGGAATGTGAAAAAGTAAGACGGGCAGTGTTTGCCCAATAATACATACAGCATACATACAGCATAAAAACATACATACATACATACAACATGCGTATACGTTCGTCAGTAAACAATCATGCAAGATAGTCAGGTCTACTTTAATGTGGGTATCAAAAATTTAATTTTGCTATATTTGCATATTTATGAAGCTGTTTGTTTAAATATAAATATATTTTTTCAAAAATATCATTTTTTGGTGATGCACACACACGTGTAACTTTTTTCCCTGTGATGTGGTGTGAACAAAATATCATTTTTTTCCAAGGTTTTGCGGAGCGAGGAGAAGGTGTAGCATTTGCAGAAAGTAGGTAATTTTTTTTCCTTTATGTTGTACAAGAAAAAAATGCACCCTTTTCCCCCCCCAAAACCTGCATAGGAGGCTAGGGCCATGGATGTTTTTATTTTAAATAGCCAGGGGCGCCGAAGGAGGGTTTTGAGGCATACATTTTGAAAAATTCCTTTTTTCTTTTCCCCTTCTGAAGGGTTTGATTTTTTTGTTTAGTTATTTTTTTGGGGGCCTATTGTTTCGAGCTGTTCCTTTTTTTTTTTTTATGATTATTGAAAAGTAATAATGGCAAGAAATGAGGATATCGATGTACGAATTGGAACGGGGTGTGATTTTTTTTTCTTCAAATCTAATTTTCGTTCGTTCCTTCCTTGGTATTTTCCCGGTCGCGAAGTAATACTCTATGAAGGAAAGGGGTGATTGAGGCGGAGAATGGGGTATTTGAGGGGGTTGGGTACAAAAAAATGGCAGTTTTTTGGTGCCCTATGTGGTGTCAATAATAAAATAATAATAATAATAAAAATAATAATAAAATAAAATTTTATTTTTCGCCCGGAACAAGACAAAAAAGAAAAAAGCAACAAGAAAGGAGTCTAAAAAGTCTAGACTCTGAAACAATGCCCTTTTGGAGGGTGTGGAGGGTGTCAAAGCCTTTATGGGGGGGGTGGGGGGGTGTTAATGCCTTCATGGGGGATGTGGGGGTGTCAATGCCTTTATGGAGGGTGTCAATGCCTTTATGGAGGGTTGGGGGGTGTCAATGCCTTCTGGAGGATGTGGAGGGTGTCAATGCCTTATGGAGGGGTCAAGACTTCATGGAGGGGGGTGGGGGGTGTCAATCCTTTATGGAGGGGGTGGAGGGTGTTTAAAAGCCTTCATGGAGGGTGTGGGGGTTTAAGCCTTCATGGAGGGTGTGGAGGGTGTCAATGCCTTCAGGAGGGTGTGGAAGGGATCCCGCCAGGCGCTGTACCGACGAGGCCACAGCCATCAGGAAGGGTAGTGGCCACAAGATCCACCAAGGGTTTCCCCAAGGGCCTGCGCTCCTGGATCTCCCCTCCTCCCGCAAGGGTAGTACTCACATTTTACGTCCCCATCTTCTCGAGGGCGGGGGCGGGGGAGGGAGGGAGTAGGCAGTAGAATTCATATCTCGATATGTTGTCCTTCCTAAGTTCCCCGAATAGAGACTTCCCCATCCCAGTAATGCCCCTCCCCCATCAAGTATCGTAATACCCCCAAGTCATTCCTGCTCTTGACTCCTCCCCCATGTTGATGTTCCTCCATTTCGGGAAGAGATCGTCTCCGATTGAGTTTCCTCTTTCCTACAGTATTGACAGGAGTTTTATACCTTGTGGGGGGTTTTCCCGGTGGCACCCCACATCACAGCCCGGTTTTGGGCCCTTCACCCTCGTCTGTCGGGGCCCCTTTACCCTCGAGGGCGGGGGAGTTTTACCCTCGAATCATGATCACCCTCAGGGCGGGGATTTGTTTCCTAGAACATGATCACCCTCAAAGGACGGGGGAGTAAATTTCCCCCAAACAGATCACCCCCAAGGGCGGGGGAAATTTGTTACCCCTCGAATCATATCACCCTCGAGGCGGGAGTAGTTTCCCCCAAATCATGATCACCCTCAAGGGGGGGGGTAGTTTCCTCAGAAAATGATCACCCTCAGGGTGGGGGGTATATTACCCTCAGAACATGTCACCCCAAGGGCGGGGGGTAGTTTTCCCTCAGAATCATGTCACCCTAAAGGGGGGGGCAGAGGTTTTCAAAATCAGGACGGCGGCGCATGATTTTATCTTGGACTTCGGCGGCGCAGCAGCTATATATATTATAATATAATATTTTATATATATATATAATATATTATATATATATATATGAATGGACATAAGGAAATAATGTGAAATAAATACTATGTTTCAACAATAACAACCTGATCATGGGACAGGTGCCTGCCTGGGTTGCATACCGCTCTATGGGGAGGGGACGTTTTACAGAACACTCTCATTTCCTTTTAACGGGCCCGCAATTATTTCCTTTCCCAGTTTTTAATTTGTGAGGGCTGGAATTCAGTTTACACGATATGATTGAAAATTGCAAGAGTATTTTCGGGCCCCTTTTGATATATGTGGGGTTTGTTTTTTTTTTGAAAACCAGAAGCTTTCAATGTCATATTTAGTATTGCAGTTTTGGGTCGGGCTTTTCGGATGTTGATTTTCCCCTTTTCAAGGATGCTAAGTTGTGGCTTTCAAGGATCGTGAACGAAAAGGATTTCTCAGCCGTCATAACTTTCAACAGATTTTTTTGGGAAATATTTTTCTATGTTCCTTTCCAGGCTTTTCCAAGGTGTGTTAATGAGGGAAAAATGTTGTATATTTTGTAGTTTAGCAGTCTTTGAAAAATTTTTCAAACTTGCCTTCACTCATCCCTTTCATTCCAGAGCTAATTTTTTTTACCAAGGCTTTCATTTTGTCAGAAGATGTTACCATATTTTCATTTCTTCCTTGCATACTTGCATTAACCTTGTTCAGATGTTCAAATATGTCTGCCAAGTAGCATAATTTTGAACTCTAAATTTCAGTGCTGGGCACGCCATCCAAAAATAGGTGGTCCACTATCGCTATTCCGCGATAAAAAATTTGGCGTTCCGCGATCGCGGAATATTGATCTAAGTTTGAATTAAAATTCCGCGATCGTTTATTCTGCGATCGGTAATCGCTAGCGAAGTTTTTCTTCGAAGAAATAAAGCATTAAGCCATTATACCCCATTAAGTAATAACTGTTAAGTCTTAACTCTTAAGTGTATTAACCATTAACCAGTGGTTAATGGTTAAAATGGATCGTGGACTAAAAATCGCGGAATTAAAGGCAAAAAAAATTCCGCGATCGCGTTTGCGATCGCGGAATTAATTCAAATTTAATAAAAATTCCGCGATCGACTTTTGGTAGTCCGCGATCGCGGAATCGCGGAATCGCGGACTATAATTCCGCGACGCCCAGCACTGCCAAATTTCATCAGCAAGTAATTCGCAGAATTCAGTTTTCTCCTCAAGGGTAAAGAAAAGGAGCATTTCCTCTCTCAGTTCATGCACCCGGGATAACACTTTGCCTCTTGATAACCACCGGACTTCTGTGTGGAGGAGAAGACCTTCGTGAGGAGATCCCATTTCTTCACAAAGCATGGAAAATAGTCTTGATTGCTTTGGTCTGCTTTTAAGAAAGTTTACCATTTTCACAACATCAAGAACAAACTTTAATTCTTGTCCGAGTGTTTTAACAACAAGAGCTTCACGGTGCAAGAAACAATGGGTAGTAATCAAATTTGGGTTCTTCTTCTTGACTAAGGACACAAAACCTTTTACCGATCCCACCATGGATGGACAGCCATCTGTCCAAATTCCTACACATAATTTTCATGACAAGTCCTTTTCTTTCAAGTATTCTGTCACTGTAGAAAATATCTCCTGTCCTGTGGTTTGCACCAGTTCTTTGCAGCATAAGAAATGTTCAGTTATTTTGTTATCAGCAACATAACGGATGAACACTAGTAACTGAGGAAGCGTTTTTATCTTGCTTCTTTTTTTTTTTTTGCTTTTATTTAAGGAGGAAATGAATGCGACGACTCTTTTGGGGGCGATCTTATTTTTTTCTTTAATTTTTCCCATCCTGTTATCGTTTTTCTGAATATCTATCACTTAATCGAGTCATTTCCTATATACCTTTTTAACCCACTTTAATATATCATCTTTGTTTATAAATATAAACACCATCTCCTTATCTTATTTTCCTTTTTACTTTTTTTCCTCCCTTTGTCCTTCGCCTTGGGAAAAGGAAGTGGGAGGAAAACAATATGAAGAGCAAGTAGAACGAAGGGGAAACAGAGAGAGAGAGAGAAGAGAGAGAGAGAGAGAGAGGAGAGGAGAGAGAGAGAGAGAGAGAGAGAGAGAGAGAGAGGAGAGAGAGAGAGAGAGAGAGAGAGGAGAAGAGAGAGAGAAGAGAGAAGAGAGAGAGAGAGAGAGAGAGAGAGAGGAGAGAGAGAGAGAGAGAGAGAAGAGAGGAGGAGATGAGAGGAGAGAGAGAGAGAGAGAGAGAGAGAGAGAGAGAGGAGAGAGAGAGAGAGGAGAGAGAGAGAGAGAGAGGAGAGAGAGAGAGAAGAGAGAGAGAGAGAGAGAAGAGGAGAGAGAGAGGAGAGAGAGAG
>JACEEZ010018567.1:0-13334 GCA_016584305.1 Chionoecetes opilio
AGAAAAAAAAAAAGGGGAAGAGGGGGGGGAAAGGTAGGGAGAAGGGCGGGGGAAAAGGGGGAAAAATAAAAAAAAAAACCCTTCCCCCAAAAAAATTTTACATAAGCTCTTTTTTGTTCTCCTCCCCTCTCTCTCTCTCTCTCTCTCTTCCTCTCTCTCCTCTCTCTCTCTCTCCTCTCTCCTTCTCTCTCTCTCTCTCTCTCTTCTTATAAAGAACTAATTATTTTTTTTTGTTCGAAAGAAAAGATTTCCTCCCCCTCCTCCCCCCCCCTCCTATTTTCCCCCCTCCTCCCCCTCCTCCATACTCTTAAAACTCATACAACACAAAAATTTTAAAAAGTAGCAACATAAATTTTCATAATATTAAATAAATAGCAAAATTTTTTGCTCAATTCGTTTTGTATCTCTTGAGTTTTTGATTTTGAAACCGGAGGGCTCCATGAATGTCGGTCGTCCTTAAAAAAAATTTTGCACCTTGGATATTTTACATCTTTTAAATTTCAGGTAGGAGGGAAAATAAAATAAAATTTGGAATTATATTATCTTTTTTTTTTTCAGGGGAAAATTTTATATATGTAGGCTGTGATATGTAATTCTCTCTCTCTCCTCCCCCCTCTCCTCTCTCTCCCCTCTCTCTCTCTTCTCTCTCTCTCTCTCCCCCTCTCTCTCCCTTCCCCCCCCAATTTTTTATCCATATATTCTCTCTAACCGTTCTATTTCCCTCCCTCATCCGACCCCCTCCTCCTCTTCCTCTCTCTCTCTCTCCCCTCTCTCTCTCTTTTCTCTCTCTCTTCTCTCTCTTTCTTTTTCTCCCCCTCTCTCTCTTAGGGATTAAAATTTTAAATTTTACTAACAAAAAAACAAGTCAATAAAAAAATACTCTTTTTCCAAATTCATCCTTGTGGGGGTGTGGGGTTGTGGTGAAAAGGCAATCTTGTCTTTACAAAAACAGTCCATTTCCCCCCCCCCCACCAATGGCTATACTTAACAACCATACAATACTACCACATACTTCAAAACGGTCCCGATTAAAATAAACCATAAAAAAAATAATTAAGTAATTATAGAAGTAGATTAAGAAATATTGGAAGGGTTTGGCCCCAAGTCACTCTGTGATAGGAAGGGTTGACTAAGTCACTCGGGAGATGGGAAAGGGGGTTTGGCTCGGGCCACTTATGATAGGAAGGGTGTTGGTCAATCACTCTGATGATAAAAGGTATTGGCTCCCACTCTGATGATGGGAAAAGAGTGTGACCCCAACCCACGTTCGGCGGGAAGGTGTATACCAGGCCACTCTGAGTTTGGGATGGGTTGGCTCAGGCCATTTTAAAACCCGGGACGCTGTACACTCGGGCCCACTCTGTGACTGGATGGTTTTGACCCAGGCAACTTTAATGGGGGGAAAGGGTGTTTTAAATCGGGCCCTCTAACGATTGGGAGGTAAGAAGCTCGGGCCAATTTAGGTGGGGGGTTGTTGGCTCGGGCCACTCTGATGTAGGGGGGGAAAACCTCCTAAGCCATTTTGAGACGGGGAGATTATATCAGGCCACTCAAATAATATGGGGGGTGCCCCGGTACTTTGAGGGTTTGGGAAGGAGGGTGGGAAGGGGGGTGGGGAAGGCAAGGTGTGCGGTGTGGCGCAGTCAACTCCACTGGAATGCGAATTCCCACCCCGGGAATTGAGGAGTGGGGCCTCGCTTTTTCGCCCTCCGCCAACAGGTTTTTGAGGGCGAGGGCACTCCACCCGTTGTTCAAGGCGCCCTTGTTTTGTGTAGCTTTGTCGTGCTGCATCCAGGGGAGAGGACAGGAACCGGCATCCCAGGTTGTTTTCGATTTACCGCATCCCGGCCCTTGGTCTTCAGCCGGCATGAACGTCGGAACCAGGAGGCTTCGCCGCCCCGGGGCCGGTTTGGCCCTTTCTTTTTCCTCCTTCGTCGATGAAATTGTGATTCTAAAGCTTTGGGCCCCTCACGGGATCTCCTCCACGGGGGAAAGGGACCTGCTCCCACCCTCCTCCAGATTCTTCCACCTCAGTGGTTTGCGTCCTCGAGACGCTGTGCCCTGCAGGGCAGACCGTCTGCGTCCTTGACACCGGGCCTCGTGGCAGCATCCTCGTCAATTCGGTGTGGGAAAGAGCACTGCTCGCTTCCTTCTCGTGGGGCGGTGGGGGCGAGCCAGGGTCTCCCGGCCCGGAGACCCCCCACCGGACCACGACCAACCACCACCGCCCAACAGGGTCAACACAAAGCTGAACACAACGTTTTGGTTTTCCCTGCCGGCTTTCGGGGCCGTTTTTCCAGGCGGGCCCCAGACGTTCCTGCTCCCACCCCCAGGGGCACACCTCCCCCGCTGCCCCAGGGGGAAGCCGCCTCCGCAAGGGGATCCCTTTGGGGCGCCAGCCACGAGGCGGCCACCGGGTGCCCCCGCCCCCTTCCCCAGCAGGGTGGTGGGGGCCCCCTTGCCCCGCCGGGTCCGCTCCCCGGGGCGCAGTTTGTCCCCCTCACACCAACCCGCGACGAGGGCGACCCCGCCCCCTCCCCAACACCCCCAGGCAGAAACATCTCGGGGCGACAAAGTTAGCATTATGTTAAAATTTTAAAAATTTGTGAGAAAAGGAGCCCAAGGACCCTTGGTACGGGGGGATCACCAAAAGGGGAGTAGGGGAAAGGCGATGCCCATGAGCCCAGGGTCGCCGTTGACCATACAGGGTCACGCCGTTTTGTTTGCATACATAACAATATATCAAAAAATTTATCATTAAAAGATCAATGGTAATACTGTTACCTTTATTTATTGTTTTATCTGTTCCTCCTAACAAAGGTCCCTAAACTCTTTAGGTCATCGCCCCCCTTCTTGGAATCCCGTTCTGTTTTTTTCCCCTAAAGCATTCTTACAATTTCTCAAAAAACAAAAAAGTCAATAAAAAAAGTAATACTATTTTTAAGACTTCTACCTTGTGGAGCTGTGTGGCTTGTGGGGAAAAGGCAAGTCTTGTCTTTCACAAACACATCCATTTCCCCCACCCCACCAAAGGCTATACTTAACAACCATACAATACTACCACTACTACCACGTACCATTGTCACCCCCCCAATGGCTATACTTAACAAACCCTACAATTACCACTACTACCACCCCTACCAGTTGTCACCCCACCAATGGTTATTAAAAAAATACAACTATACCAATACTACCCCGCTACCCGTTTTCACCCCCAATGGCTATAATTAACAACCCCACAAAATACCCCTACTACCACCGGACCAGTTGTCACCCCCAATGGCTATACTTTAAAAACCTACAACTCTACCACTATACCCCGCTCCTTGTCACCCCACCCAAAGGGTTTTAAAACCCTTACCCAACCATACCTTTACCCCCCCAAACTTTCTTAAAAAAAACCTTTAAATATACCACCGTACCCGTTGTCACCCCCCCGGATACTTAAAAACCAAAACTCTACCATACTACCACCCCTACCAGTTGTCACCCCACCCAATGGCTATACTTAACAAACCCTAAAACTATACCACTATACCACCCCTACAGTTTTTAAAGAAACAATAAAAAAAAATAGTACCTACATAAATAATTTAGTATGCAGCCATAACCCCAAAAAGTTTGATCGACCCTTAGCGCCTTTTGGGGTATTAAAGGGAAACCCTTTTTACCCCTTTTTTCCCCCCTCCCGCGGAAAAAACTTTTATATTCAGTGTGAGGAACGCTTGTAATTTATGTACACAAAAGGGGGACAGAGGAAAAGTAGGAAAAAAATTCACCACATAAAAAGTTTAATTATTTCATCAAAGTTCCCCCCTCCTCCTCCTCCTCCCCTCCCCCCCTCCTCCTCCTCTCCGACCAGACGCTAAAATTCCCTCGGATTAAAATACCCTTTATTTCAGAAAGCCTTCGATACAGTTCCCCATAAGCGACTTTTGACCAAGCTAAGGGCACATTGCTTTGGAAGGGAATTATGTTCATGGATTGGGATTTGGGTTTCAAATCGTAAAAAACGGTAGAATAAAGGCGGAAACATCTGATTTGGGTTAGATTCATATGGGGTCCTCAGGGTCGGCTTGGGGCCTACTCTTTTTTTGATATATACGTATCAACGATTGGACGCGGACTTTTTCTAAAATATCGAAAAATTTTCAGATGGGCACCAAATTTGGCGGTAAAACATAACTAGAGAAAAGCGAACTCATACAAAAGGGTCCGCAAAATATCAGACTGGAGTGAAAATGGCATTAAATTCAATTCCATAATGTAAAATAATGCTTTAGGAACGATACCTCAAATATAACTATCAATTGCCAAAATAAACGTTAACTGAAGTCAGCGGAAAAAGGGTTTAGGGGTTTTCATCAGTAATGTTTAAAACCAGTCCGCTTTTCTGTGCCATAAAAAAGGGGAATATGATGTTTGGGTTTTTTTTAAACTAAATTTGAACATAAACTCCGAAATAATGACACAATTATCACGTCCTTGGTTAGCCGCACTGGGAATATGCCGTTCAATTCTGTCGCCCTGTTCGTAAAAATCAAATCAAAAAGGAATCAGTGCAAAGAAGAGCAACCAAACAAATTCCATCCCCTTTCGAAAAAAAACTTATGAAGAGAGACTCGGAAACTTAATATGTTTTCCTTAAAGGACGTTTGAAACCGTGGGGACTGTAGAAAAACCTTTAAGATCGTTAAAGGATTTTATGTCATTTAAACAAGAGAAACTATTCGGCTTTTCCCCAAGTGAAACAAGAAAATAATGGTTTTTAAAAAATAAAAGGTCAAAGTTTTCATACAGACTCCCTAAAAAAAATTTTATGTTAGAGGGTTTTTGATCGTGGAAAAAGTTACCAGCAAATTTTGTCGAAGCCCGCACAATAAAATTCATTTAAAAACAGCTTTTACGCGCACTGTAAAGAAATGGGGATTTATAGGCCCTCGAAAATATTATGTCCCCGGATCGATTAGTGTTAGTGGGAGTTGTGTTAGTTAAATTTTATTTTCCTATCATTCTCACTACGTAACTTCCATGTTCCTATCTTCTTAGGGACATGGGATCATTTTCCACTGTCTCTTTTCATGTAGTTTATAGTTAGTAGTGGTAGTTCGCAATACCCTCGTCATGGACCAATAGGTCTCCTGGTGTCTTTTTTATTCTATGTAAACCTATGTATTCCTTTCCTCCTCCTTCCTTTCCTTCCTTTCCTCTTCCTTTCCTCCTCCTCCTTTCCCCCCTTTCCTCCTCAAGTATTTTCCTTCGTTCCTACACTACATATTTTTTCCTCTCTCTCTCTTTTTCTCCTCTCTCTCTCTTTTTCTCTCTCCTTTTCTCTCCCCTCTCTCTCTCTCTCTCTCTCTCTCTCTCTCTCCTCTCTCTCTCTCTCTCTCTTTCTTCCTAAAAAAACGAAGGCTTTTCCCCTTTCTTGTGTCTTATTTCTCTCTCTCCTCTCCTTTTATCTTTCCTCCTCCTCCTCCTCTCCTCCTCCTCCTCCCCTCCTCCTCCTCAATCCTCCTCCTCTTTCTTTATTTCTTCTCCTCTTTCATTTTTTTCTGTCCATTGTTCTTCCTTTCGTTTGTTTCGTGTTGCTTTTCCTACCAATTTATCATCTTATTCTATTCCATTTGCTTTTCTAATTTTTTTTTTTCTTCTCTCTCTCTCTCTCTCTCTCTCTCTCTCTCTCTCTCTTCTCTCTCTCTCTCTTTTTCTTCCATCTCTCCACAAAATATTAATTTAACTTACAATTATTCAGAAGGAGAGAGAGAGGAGAGAGAAAAGGGAGAGGAAAAGGGGGAGAGAGAGAGAAGAGAGAGGAGAGAGAGAGAGAAAATGAGAGGAGAGAGAGAGAGGGAAGAGAGAGAGGAGAGAGAGAGAGAGAGAGAAAAAAAAATAGAAAAAAGAATGACAAAAAAAATTAACTAACAACAGCGAAAATAAAAGCAAAAATAATAACAAAAATAATAACAAATCTATATTTTTATATATATATATTTAGGTGAAATAAGGTGAACATAGGTGAAAAATTAAGTAAAGTGAACAAAGCTGAAAAATAGGGTGAACAAATAGGGTGAAAAATAGGGTGAACAAATAGGGTGAAAAATAGGGTGAACATAGGGTGAAAAATAGGGTGAAAAATAAGGTGAAAAATAGGGTGAAAAATAGGGTGAAAATAGTGTGAAAATATGGTGAAAAATAAGGTGAAAACTAGGGTGAAAATAGGGTGAAAATAGGGTGAAATTATGGTGCAAAATAGGGTGTAAATAGGGTGAAAAATAGGGTGAACAAATAGGGTGAAAAATAAGGTGAACAAATAAGGTGGAAAATAGGGTGAACAAATAAGGTGGAAAATAGGGTGAACAAATAAGGTGGAAAATAGGGTGAAAAATAGGGTGAAAATAGGGTGAACAAATAAGGTGGAAAATAGGGTGAAAATAGGGTGAAAAATAGGGTGAAAAATAGGGTGAACAAATAAGGTGGAAAATAGGGTGAAAAATAGGGTGAAAAATAGGGTGAAAATAGGGTGAACAAATAAGGTGGAAAATAGGGTGAAAATAGGGTGAAAAATAGGGTGAAAATAGGGTGAAAATAGGGTGAACAAATAAGGTGAATATAGGGTGAAAATAGGGTGAAAAATAGGGTGAAAAATAGGGTGAAAAATTTAGGGTGAAAAATAGGGTGAACAAATATGGTGAAAAATAGGGTGAAAAATAGGGTGAAAAATAGGGTGAAAAATAGGGTGAAAAATAGGGTGAACAAATAAGGTGCAAATTGGATGAACAAATAAGATGAAAAATAGGGTGAAAAATAGGGTGAAAAATAGGGAGAACAAATAAGGTGAACAATTAAATAAAAACAATTTAAAAAAATATAAAATAAATGACATAAGGTGAACAAATAAGGTGATATTAAGGTGCAAAAAGGTGAAAAATAAGGTGAACCCAGGTGAGGAAAGGTGGAAAATAAGGTGAAATAAGGTCAATTATGTCACAATGTCAGGTACGCCAGGTGGAAGAATGTAATTGTAGGTGTTATGACTGGTGGAGGAGGAGGAGGAGGAGGAGGAGGAAGAGGAAGAGGAAGAGGAAGAAGAAGAGGAAGAGGAAGAGGAGGAGGAGGCAAGAGGCCAGGAGGCAGGAGGCAGGAGGCGGAGGAGGAGGAGGAGGCAGGAGCAGGAGGAGGAGGAGGAGGCGGAGGAGGAGGGGGGAGGAGGAGGAGGGAGGAGGAGGAGGAGGAGGAGGAGGAGGGGAGGAGGAGGAGGAGGAGGAGGAGGAGGAGGAGGAGGAGGTTATAAAGCTTCTAATATAGCTCAATAAAGATCTACAGTGATAAAAAAATGGAGTTTATATAAAAAAGTATGAATTTTATGATAGTTTTATGTATGATACTTAAGGTAATTAACTCTTATGAATATACTTAATAAAAAAACGATAGATGAAATATAGATAGATAGATAGATAGATAAATAACTATAGATAGATAAGGATGGAAAGGTAAGGAAGGAAGGATGGTAAAAAAAAAAGGAAGGAAGGAAAGAAGGATGGAATGAAGGAATGAAGGAAGGAAGGAACTAATAAAAGAAGGAAGGAAAGCAGTAAAGAAAGATAAAGCAGAGAAAGAAGATAACAGGAGAAATGCATTAGTGGGTGTGAAGTAAAGGATGGAAAGAAGGAAGAAGGGAAGGAAGGAAAGATTGATGGAAGGAAGGAAGGAAGGAAGGAATAAAAGAAGGAAGGAAGAAGGAAATATGGAAAAAAAGGTAAATCGTCCACTTACTAAAATTCTCTTCTCTCTCTCTCTCCTCTCTCTCTCTCTCTCTTTTCTCCTCTCTCTCTCTCTCTCTCTCTCTCTCTCTCTCTCTCTCTCTCTCTCTCTCTCCTCCCCTCCTGTCATTCTGGTTACTTTTTTCCTCCTCCTCCTCCTCCTCCTCCTCCTCCCTCATCATTACGACGACCACGTAACCCTCACTTGAGATATGGGCGTAAAGGAGGTCAGTTAGGGTCATGCAGGTCACAGGAGGGGAGGGGGGGGGGGAGGAGAAGGGGGAAGGAAGATGGACAGGAGGGAGGGGGGCATGGTAGATGGGGAGTAGGAGGGGAAGGAGGATGGGAGGGAAGAAGGGTTGGAGAGAAGGGGGAGAGATGAAGGGGAGAAGGAAGGGGAAGAAGATGGGAAGTGCAAAGAGTAAGGGAAGAAGATGGGAAGGATAGGAGGAAATTAAGGTGGGAAGAAAAGGAAGAGAGAGTAGGAAGAAGGAAGTAAAAGGAGATAGGAGGGAAAACTGAGGAGAAGGAAGAGGGAGAGGTAGAAGAAAAGGAGAACAGATAGAACAAAAGAGGACAAAAAAATAAAAGAAAGGGAGTATAGGAGAATATAAGATAAAGAGGAAAGAATTTAAATAGAAAAAAAGGGTGTTGGTGGGGTCCTAAAATTAAGTCCTACCAGAGGGGTCCTATTGAAGGGTCCTATTAAAAGATTCTAAGCGAGGGGTCCTAAAATTGAGTCCTACGAGGAAGTCTATTGAAAGGTCCTACTAAAAGGTTGTAAGCGAGGGGTCCTAAAATTGAGTCCTACGAGGAAGTCTATTGAAAGGTCCTACTAAAAGGTTGTAAGCGAGGGGTCCTAAAATTGAGTCCTACGAGGAAGTCTATTGAAAGGTCCTACTAAAAGGTTGTAAGCGAGGGGTCCTAAAATTGAGTCCTACGAGGAAGTCTATTGAAAGGTCCTACTAAAAGGTTGTAAGCGAGGGGTCCTAAAATTGGGTGATACTTAAGGGTCCTCGTGAGGGGGTCCTACAAAGGGAATCCTATAAAAGGGTCCTAAAATTGGGTCCTATTTGAGGGTCCTAGAAAAGGGGGTCCTATTTAAAGGTCCTACTGAAGGGGGTTCCTAATAGTGGTCCTAAAAGAATTCCAATTTAAAGGTCCTACTGAGGGGGGTTCCTAATAGTGGTCCTAAAAAAAAGTCATATTTAAAGGTCCTACTGAGGGGGTTCCTAATAGTGGTCCTAAAAGAATTCCTATTTAAAGGTCCTACTGAGGGGGGTTCCTAATAGTGGTCCTAAAAGAAGTCCTATTTAAAGGTCCTACTGAGAGGGTTCTTATAAGAGGGTCGTAAAATTGGGCTAGTCCTAAAACGAGAGGGGTCTTTAATGGGGTCCTACAGGGGGTCCTACTGAAGGGTCCTACTTAAAGGTCTTAAGAGAGGGGGTAGTCCTAGAGGGGGGTCCTAGAGGGGGGTCCTAGAGGGGGAGGTCCTACTAGAGACAAATTGGTAATCGGAGGTAAAGTTTGTGTGACTAACTTGGTGTTGATGATATCTCTCTCTCTCTCTCTCTCTCTCTCTCTCTCTCTCTCTCTCTCTCTCTCTCTCTCTCTCTCTCTCTCTCTCTCTCTCTCTCTCAGCGACACGTGACACGGATTTAGACTCGGCTATACAAACGGATCCTTTTTTGTTTGTTTGTTGAACGGGGGAAAGAGAGAGAAAAGAAGAGAGAGAGAGAGAGAGAGAGAGAGAGAGAGAGAGAGAGAGAGAGAGAGAGAGAGTGTGAGTGAGAGAGGAAAGCCATTCGCCAATCCCTTAATACTCTCCTTTCTTTCTTTTTCTCTAACCCCCTCTCTCTTTTTTCTCTACTCTCTCTCTCTCTCTCTCTCTCTCTCTCTCTCTCTCTCTTATTCATATTCTCTACACGTCCTCTCCCTTCTGTTATAGCCCTTCCTCTTCCTCCTCCTCCTATTCCTCCTTCCTCCTCCTCCTTTACCACCACTACCTGCTTCACCGCCTTCCCCTGAGAGAGAGAGAGAGAGAGAGAGAGAGAGAGAGAGAGAGAGAGAGAGAGAGAGAGAGAGAGAGAGATGAGAGAGAGAGAGAGAGAGAGAAGGGAATGACATACCATTGAAGTTTAAATAATATACGAACAAGATAAACACAGGAGACAGGTGAGAGAGAGAGAGAGAGAGAGAGAGAGAGAGAGAGAGAGAGAGAGAGAGAGACAGATAAACAGACAGACAGACAGACAGACAGAACATGATAAAACTTTCCCTGGAGAGAATTTGTAAGTTAGAGAAAAAGAAAGCGAGGATTCTTTTATTTTTATTTTTGTATTGGTTAGGCTGGAGTAAATATTTGTTTGTATTCTGGGTTATTCTCTCTCTCTCTCTCTCTCTCTCTCTCTCTCTCTCTCTCTCTCTCTCTCTCTCTCTCTCTCTCTCTCTCTCTCTCTCTCTCTCTCTCAGCCATAAATCCTGCTTACATTCCCTCTAACCAAGGAGCAAACGAGTTAGCTCTAAGTGTGACAGAAAGAGAAAAGAGAGAGAGAGAAGAGAGGAGAGAGAGAAGAGAGAGAGAGAGAGGAGGGGAGAGAGAGGAGAGAGAGAGAAAAGATGAGAGAGAGGAGAGAGAGAGAGAGGGGAGAGAGAAAAGTAGAAAAAAAATTGATATCGAGATTACACGTGTTACTATTATCATTATTATAATCATTATCATCATCATTATTATTATCATTATTATTATCATTATTGTTAACACCCAGCCCCCCCCCCCCTTTAACGTTCCCTAATCCCTTCCCCCTCCATTATCCCTTATTCCTCCTCCTCTTTCCTCTTCCTCTTCCTCCTCCTCCCCTCCTCTCCCTCCTCCTCCTCCTCCCCTCCTCCTCTTCCCTCTTCCCTTTCAGCACCTCCAATATCCCTCCTTATAGGTGAGTGAGGAGAGGTAATGAGAGGTAATGAGAGGGGAGGAGGAGGAGGAGGAGGAGGAGGAGGAGGAGGAGGAGGAGGAGGAGGGGAGGAGGAGGAGGGGGAAAGGAGGAGGAGGTGACAGAGGGTTGAAGAGATAATGGAGGAGGGGAGGAAGAGGGGAGGAGGAGGGGAGGAGGAGGGGAGGAGGAAGAGGGGAGGAGGAGGGGAGGAGGAGGGGAGGAGGAAGGGGAGGAAGAGGGAAGGAGGGAAGAAAAGAGGGGATTAATGAACAGTGAAGCGAAAAAGGTGTGGAGGGGGAAGAGGAAGAGGAAGAGGAGGAGGAGGAGGAGGAGGAGGAGGAGGAGGAGGAGGAGGAGGAGGAGGAATAAATGACAGGTTGGTCGACTTTTAAGAGAAGACAAGTTAACCACAAATAGGAAGGAAGAAAAGGAAGAAAAAAAGGAGGTAAGAAAGAGGAAGAGAAGAACAAATAGTGATGAAGGAAAAGGAAATAAACAAGAAAGATTGGAAAGTAAAGGAAAAAAAGAAAATAAGGAAGGAAAAAATGAAGAACGAATAACAGTATAAAGGAATAACAGAAATATAAAAGAAATCATTGAAAAAAAAACAGGAAAATAAGGGAAAAGTAAGGGAAAAAGGGGAAAAAAGGAAGAAAAGCATGAAGAACGAATAAGAAAATAGAGAAATAAGAATAAGAACGAATAAAAAGAAAAAAAAAGAGAAAAAAAGAATGGTGAACAAATGAACAAAAGCCATGAACAAAAAAACAGGAAATTATAGAAAAAGAAAAGAATCAATAATACATAAAAGTACAAGGAAAATATTTAGTGGTGCGAATGAAAATTAAAAAAAGGAAAAGAAAGAATGGAAACATATCAGAAAAAAAGATAAAGAAAGTTATAAAAAATGAAAAAATGAAGAAAAAAAAGAAGGAAAGGAAAACATTTCAGAAAAAAAGAGAAAGCAAGAAAGAAATGAAAAAAGGGAATGAATGAATGCAAGGGAAACATATCAGAAAAAAAAGTTATAAAAAATGCAAAAAGGAAAAGACGGAATGGAAGGAAAACATCCGAAAAAAAGTGAAAAAAGGAAAAAAGGAAAAAAAAAAAAAGAAAAAAAAAAATGCAAGGAAAACGTATAAGAAAAGAAAAGAAATATAAAGAGATAAAAAAAAGAGAAAAAAAGAATGGAAGGGAAACATAAGAAAAGAAATAAAAAAGAAAGATAAAAAAAAAAAAAAAAAAAGGAATGGAAGGGAAACATGAAAAAAAAGAGAAAAAAATTTCTAAAAAATTAAAATAGGCAAAGAAAGAATGGAAGGAAAACATCAGAAAAAAAGAGTGAAAAAAGGAAAAAAGAAAAAAAAAAAAAGAAAAAAAAGGAAGAAAGGAAAACGTATAAGAAAAGAAAAGAAATATAAAAAAAAGAGATAAAAAAAAGAAGAAAAGAATGGCAGGGAAACATAAGAAAAGAAAGAAAAAAGAAAGAAAAAAAAAGAAAGAAAAAAGAATGGAAAGGAAACATATCAGAAAAAAAAGAGTACTGAGTAAAAGCAAAGCAAAAAAATATGACAGTAAAAAATAAGTAAAATAAATATAA
This sequence comes from Chionoecetes opilio, assembly GCA_016584305.1. NCBI lineage: Eukaryota > Metazoa > Arthropoda > Malacostraca > Decapoda > Majidae > Chionoecetes > Chionoecetes opilio. Next base: position 12,297 of record JACEEZ010018567.1, read on the forward strand.
AGGAAAAAATGTTTGAGAGAGAGAGAGAGAGAGAAGAAAAGAGAAGAGAGAGAGAGAGAGAGAGGAAGAGGAGAGAGAGAGAGGAGAGAGAGAGGAGAGAGAGAGAGAGAGAGAGAGAGAGAGAGATAGAGAGAGAGATTCCTTAAGCGAATTAAACCCAGGTAACCTTTTGTTGACTACAGGTAATTGAAGTAAATGGCTAAAATATGGAGAGTTCAAGATACAGGTTATTCTCTCTCTCTCTCTCTCTCTCTCTCTCTCTCTCTCTCTCTCTCTCTCTCTCTCTCTCTCTCTCTTTCTCTCGTGCGTACACAAAAAACACTACCCGCATGTAAAACTCGAACCTATGATGTATAACTGTGGGTGTGGGGTTGTGTGTGTGTGTGTGTGTGTGTGTGTGTGGTGTGTGTGTGTGTGTTTTTGTGTGTGTGTGTGTGTGTGTGTGTGTGGTGTGTGTGTGTGTGTGTGTGTGTGTGTGTGTGTGTGTGTGTGGTGTGTGTCTGTGTGTGTGTGTGTGTGTGTGTGTGGTGTGTGTGTGTGTGTGGTGTGTGTGTGTGGTGGGGTGTTGTGTGGGTGTGTGTCATTGAGCAAAATTTGGTCTCCATATTAGAGTGTCTCATTCTAAGCGGTTCAGTGTCCTTTGCCCCCACTGAGTAGCATGATTAAGAGAGAGAGAGAGAGAGAGAGAGAGAGAGAGAGAGAGAGAGAGAAGAGAGAGAGAGGAGGGGGAGAGAGAGAGATGAGAGAGAGAGAGAGAGAGAGAGAGAGGAGAGTGAGTGGGAGGACCCGCCATAGAAGTGACATAATAATCACTGATCAAGATAAATATAGACAGACAGACGACAGAGAGAGAGAGAGAGAGAGAAGAGGAGAGGATGAGCGGGGGAGAGAGAGAGAGACGAGAGAGAGGGGAGACGGAGAGGAGAAGGAGAGGAGAAGAGAGAGAGAGAGAGAGAAGATATGAAGGGGTGGGGGACATGCCATAGAGTGACATAATAATCTCTGAAGAAGATATAGACAGACAGATGCAGGGGAGGG